>CAUYUJ010017120.1:0-31930 GCA_963575745.1 Prorocentrum cordatum | reverse complement strand
TACATTTTGCTTCAACGACCTTACATTTTGCTTCAACGACCTTACATTTTGCTTAAAAAACACGAGTGTGGAAGCAAAACGTCAAGGTCGTTGAAGCAAAACGTCAAGGTCGTTGAAGCAAAAAGTAAGGTCGTTGTAGCAAAAAGTAAGGTCGTTGAAGCAAACTGTAAGGTCATTGAGCTTAAAAAACGCGGGTAACCAGCAACGCGACGCATGCAACAAGCTAAACCAATGAAGCAAATTGAAGCAAATTGAAGCAAATTGAAGCTAATTGAAGCTAATTGAAGCAAATTGACCCCGTTGAAGCACATTGTGCTTCAATTTGCTTACTTTTTGCTTGCAATTTGCTTACAATTTGCTTCGTTTTAGGCGTTTGCAGGTGTTTGCAGGTGTTTGCAGGTGTTTGCAGGTGTTTGCTGGCGTTTGCGGGCGTTTGCAGGCTAACGCCCGCAAACGTCGGGTGATTCTGGCGCGCGGGGGTTGCGCAAACGCAAACGCGGGCGCGCGGCAGGAGCGGGCGGACGAGGGAGCGGGCGCGGGCGCGGGCGAGGGGCAGTGGGAGGGAGGGCAACGGCGATTAGGTAGGACGCGCGGGACAGAGAGCGAGGTGAGGGGCAAGAAGAAGTCGGGTGGCGGAGGACGCAGGAAGAAGGAGAGAGAGAGGAGAGGGAAGGGGGAAAGGCGGGGAAAGGATCATGGAAAAGAAGAGGAACGAGTCACGCGGGTTCCTAATGCGTCTCCATTATGGTTCCAAGATTGCCCATATGGTAAGGGTATGGGGTTGTTTCATAAGCTTCAGTGCATCAGGGCTTCACCGCTTTAAATTAGCATGAGTGTAAGCATTATGCGAATGCGACTCTCGCTTTAGCGCCGACCACATTCGTCTTAACAGCCCGCCAAGTACCTTGCACAATGCGACCCACACGGGTTTCAGAACTGGAACCCCTAAGACCCTGAGACTCATACCACCATGTGATCCTGGCATGCCGTATACGGCCATGTATATGCACCAACTACACACATATCCTGGGGCGCCAGAAGAGGGGATACATGTTTCAGCCAATCGTGTCGGCCGAGAATTCGTGCCTGTTGGCCAAGAGCGCCGATGCAAGCTGACACGTCGTCGCAGCGGCGCTGCTGCAGCACGCCACTGACGCGTAAAAGAGCGGCGCTAGCAATTATTCAAGCACTGCGGATGCATCGATCGATGCAAGCAACCGTGTCGTCGTCGTCGTCGTCGTCGTCGTCGTCGCCGTCGTCGTCGTCGTCGCCGCCGCCGCCGCCACCGTCGTCGTCGTCGTCGTCCTCGTCGTCGTCGTCGTCGTCGTCGTCGTCGTCGTCGGCGTCGGCGTCGCCATCGTCGCCCGATGGATGGCGCGATGCATCATCCGATACGCCGTACGTCTACTGGTGCGCCCGCGGCGGAGCACCAGCCCCCTGCATGGCCCTCACGGCCTGCACGGCCCCGCGCGGCTGCGCCGCGCTGATCAGCTGGTTCGTCTCCGCGAGGCGGTCGGACACGAGCGCTAAGCGGTCGGCCACGACCTGCAGGCGCTCCAAGACGTCATCGAACTTCCTCTCGATGCGCTCGATGCGTTCGGTCTTCGTCTCCATGATCTGCTCCATCGCGTCGGTGATGGTCTGCGTGTGCTGCTCCAGCGCGTCGGTGATGGTCTGCGTGTGCTGCGCTGCCGCCGCTGGTGCTGGCGGTGCCGCCGCTGGTGCTGGCGGTGCCCCCGCTGGTTGTGGCGGTTCAAGTCCTGGAGCTGGCAACGCTGGCTGATTCTGCTGGTAGTTGTAGTCCGTGTAAACTCGTACGATCTGCTGCCGTCCGCGCGTAAATTGGCCCAGCTGATTCCACTGGCCCTGGGTCCTGCTAAGATGCCTGTTCCCCGTCAAATGGTCCGCTGTCACTCGGGTACCTGCATTCGAACACAAATAGCACCGCCAGAACTGGTCGGTGCGGCTCCACTCCATAAACGGCGCATCGGTCCACGTCCCGTCCTCAAACATCACTGACTGCGGGCACGTCATCTCGGTCTCCGTGAACAGGTAGGCGGCCATGCCGCCGCACTCCACGAACGAAAAAGCACAACCTGTGGTCGCCACAACGGCTTGAGCCCAAATGGCTGTCATCGTCGCCACGGCTGGATCCACTGTGTGGCCGAGGACCCCCATCCTGATCCCCCTCATCGGCCCTATAATCATACTCACCATCATCGTGTCCCGTGTCCTTACCACGCCCCGAAGCGGGGGCGGAGACGCGCGGCGCTGTGCATTCAACAAACGAGGGCCAGCGAGGACCCATGCTAAGCATCATAGGGCATGTGCCGCTGCGGATTCAACACGACGACCCACATGCACGCTGCGGGTAAACATATTCACAACAAAGGCCGAACGCGCGCAGCGGGTTCAAAACAAGGAAGGCCCAGACGAAGGACGAATGCGCAGGGAGCGCATGGCGCTGCGGGATCAAAACGAGGACCTAACCTGCGTGTGTTTGGTGCTGCGTTGTTGTATATGTGCGGTGGGTGATGTGTGCTTGTTCGAAGCTCGGCTATAGCGCATGCGTCCGCCGACCACGCGCGGGCCTCGAGCAGCATGGGTTAGGTTTGTTCGACGGTGCGGGGGTTCTGAGGTATCCCCAAGATAGGGGTATTCCCAAGATAGTGTAGCATTGGATGGTGAGACGACACGACGATAAGACGATACGACGACACGACGATAAAGACGCCCAAAGACCGCCGAGATCGAGCGACATTTGGCCCACAGACCGTTTCCTTAAACGCTTTTTGAAGGAAGGGGGAGGATACAATTTTTTGGCTCGGTTGTTGGAAGGGGCCCCAAGGCGAGCTCCCAAGTGATGCGCCTTGGTGGGCGGAGACCAAGGTGGGGCGCTCGGGCTTCAGGAAGGGGGGGCCCTGAGGGGAGCCAATCGGGGCACCGTTGAATGGCACAGTGCGGCATAGCTAGCTATGAGCCAGGGGTGATAGTTACAGCGCTGGGCGGTGGGACGGCACAACGATATGACGATGCTACGGTACATCGTATCGGTTTATCGGCTTGTCTGTTGATCACCTGGCGGTACCATATATCGTCTTATCATCTTATCGTTTGGCGGCTTTCCACACCGTTGTATCGCCTTACCGTCTTGTCGTATTATATCATTTTATCGTTGTATCGTCGTATAGGCGCATCGTCTAGCTTTGAAACAGCAGGCCCCATAGTTGCCCACAATGTGTACATATATGTGTATATATATGTATATGTATGTGGATGTATGTGCGTGTGCGTGAGCTTTTCTATCCACGATGACCAGTGACAGCTCCTACCATGCCTCCAGGAGCCCTCCATGTCTCCAACGCCCCAAGGCTGCTCCCAGGAAGTCCCCAATGCTCTTGCACTGGTTTGAGAAAGCCACCCCACGAAACCACACCCTGCAAAACCACTGACAGGTTTAATGTGTTGTGCAGTTCCACCGCGTCATGCCCGATGGGCCTTCAAGACTCCACGCTGGCTCCAAGATGGCCCAATAGAGCCTCACGAGGCGTCCAGGGGGTGGGCGAGGGAGGCACGGTGAACCCACGAGCGCCCACTACCACCCGCAGCCCACGAGAGCCACATCAGGAACACGAGCCCAGACGAGCAAATTTCCAACCAGCAAAGGACATTGACGTAGTGTGGTTATGATGTAAGGGCAGGACAATGGCATGGCCTTCGGGCACTGCTGGGCGTTCTGGCGGGGGGGGCAATGAAAAATAGGCCCCACCAATAGGGTTGGCAGGCAACCGTGCCAGCACCCAAGGGGCATGGCGGGAACAAAAAAATGAAGGCAATCGAGTGAGGCAGTGACGACGCGCACAAGTGTGCGACTGGCGAGGCACACGCAATCCAAGTCAAACTGCCCCGCTCTAAATGGCGATGCGCAGAGGGAGGCCGCTGCCGCGGCAAGGACGCTCTCAGCTTCAACGCACATCTCGCATGGCGCGGCGGATGCTCATCAACCCGCCTTGTGGGCATTGGCCGCTGACCAAACGTCAGACGATTAGACCAAGCGCCAACCGCGCCGTCGTACTTGGTGCCAAACACACACTCACCAACAAGAGGGGCAGCCTTAAACAGGCGCATCTGGTAGAGGAATAGCGCGCCGCGCAACCCTTGCGGGAGGCGCCATGTCATCATCATGGCAATGCGTGGGCGAACTGATATCTTCGCCCTCGTCGCAGTAGTAGTCTGCCGAGACGTTGTCAGACTGGTCATCTTGCGAATCAGACTGGTCACCCTGCGAGTCGAACTGGCCACGCTGCTCCAGCAGCTCCATCGCGGGCTCTGCGGTCCGCTCTAGCAGCGGCAGCACCACGCCCCGACGCCTCTCGTTCAGCCTGTCCCGCGACGTGCCCCTCAGCTCGTGCAACAGCTGACGCCTCAGCCTTGTATTCTCGTCCGTCAGGCCGTCGATCCGCGCTCTGTACATGGCTGCCATATCGATCAGTCGGTCAGCCGCCGCGCTCTGCATACGGGCGGTCCTCTCCGCCGCGCGAGCATGCGCCTCGACCGACGACGACGACGACAACCCTTGTCGCTCGCGTCGGTCGTCGTCGCCGTCGCATTCGCTGTGGATCCCTTTCGCATTCGTCGCCGCCCTTTGTCGTGTCCGCCATTGCCGTCGGTCGTCGGCGCGTCGTCGTTGTCGCCCCTCGTCGTCGGTGTCGCCCTTGTCAGTCCTCATAGTCATCGTCGCCGTCGTTGGCCCCTATCGGTGCCCTCGTCGTCGCCGTCGTCGTCGAGCTTTGTCGTTGCCGCCGTCGTCGTCGCCGTCGACGCCGATCTTGGTCGCCGATGTCGTCGGCCATTGCCGTCGTCGCCGCCGCCGCCGCCGTCGATGCCGTCGTCGGGCAGTGACGAGGGCCGACTGTCGACGACTCCGACGGCGTCGGCGCTGCATGGTGACGAAGACGACGGCTCTGGCGACGACACGCACCGACGACGACGTGCACGACGGCCGACGGCGACGAATACGGTTGGAGCCGACAAAGGCAACAACCGTATCCGTCGCCGTCGGCCGTCGTGCACGTCGTCGTCAGTGCGCCTCGTCGCCACAGCCGTCGCTTTCGTCAGCATGCAGCGTCGGCACCGTCGGAGCCGTCGCCAGTCGGCCCTCGTCTCGTCACTGCCCGACGACGGCAACGACGGCGGCGGCGGCGGTGGCGACGGCGGCAGCGGCCGACGACATCGGCAACAAGAATCGGCGCGACGACGACGACGACGACGATGGCGACAACGACGAAATTCGACGACGACGGCGACTACCGACGACGACACAGAGCGACGACGACAAGCGCCTGCCACTCGGCCAGCGTCGGCTGGAGCGCCAACGCGTGGCGCAGGCGCTCGTCGTATGCAGCGCCGCCACCCTGGCGCGGCGATCTCGAGCGGCTCGGCTGGGCGGCCGCCGTGGTTGGGCCCGCGGCGCCAGCCGCGAGCAGCGGCGACGCCGTCTCTGCCCCGCGCCCCGTCACCACCATCAGTTGCCACCCCTGCGCGAAAGGGCAACCAAGCACCGTCGGGCTTGCAGGGGGCGCAGGAGTCGCCACAGCGGCCGCTTGCCCGTCGTCTTCGGCGGGCGGCGCTCCAGGCAGGAATATTGCCGCACTCATGGGGCCTGCGCCTGGCTTGGTGCGAATACCCTCGCACGGTGCGCAATGCTTCGCCCAGGGCACACAGCGCCCCGTAGATATCTGAACAAAAAATATTCTGCTACATAACGGACAATGGCTTTTGGGGGGTTGTGGCTTTGAGGCCCGAAGTCCAGAATCCGATGCAATTGCTACGTTGAAACCAGACAGGTATATGTATGATAAGCCCTAGAAGCATGCCCAACGAACAGCGCGTGCCACGTAACCAATACATGCGCCATACAATGCCAGCCATATACAGTCGGCACGCCTTACGAGCCACATGCACCGATAAACCATGAGCAATGCATACACCATTATGAGCCACATCAGCCGTACATGCCCTGGACGTCCTACGCGACATGTTTACAATATCAATTGTCTGACCCTCATACGACATATGGGCACATTGCACCCTATAACGTCGGTAAGCTCCACAGGCCCTGTATATAGGCCTTGCTAGCCCTATATGCTTGGTCATCAGCACGGCCCTTGCAGGCCTCATGGCCTTCATACGCAGCAGCCACACAAGGCCCTATATGCACCAACTAAGCACTGACATCACAGACGCCCACCGTAAACCCTAGACATGGCCCCACAAGGTCTATGACCCCACTTCACCGTAGACGGCATACACGCAGATGCTACAGATAAGACGTACCAGCGCGACCAAGATTCCCAATTATTTGAATCATATACGTTGCATTGAAACCACATATAGACCACGTAACCCACGTGCACCGTCTAAGACATCAGGCTTATGAGTCTTCTGTACAAGCCTCGCGAGCCCCATCCAGCCCCGTGAGCCTTACAGGCCTTATAAGTCACTCCAGCAATGCAAAACCAGCGGGCGGCGTCGAGGCCGCGACGAGGCGTCGGCGGCGGCGACAGAGCAGCCGCCAGACCCGCACCCAAGCGCAGTTTATCATATAAGTCCAGCAGTCTTCTGGGCACAAGTGGTTTAAGTAGCTAGCCCTTGCAGCTTACAATCGTAACCCCTCACACTGCTCTATCCCCTAGACTTCGCCGCAGCGTCCGCAAGACCCTGCAGGGGGGGGGGCGCAAAGCTGGTCATGCGATATCCTGAAGTCATTGCTAATCGACCCTGCTATACTTTGCAAACCAGGCCCTAGCAGACCCTGCAAACGAACCTGCAATGCATTCCAACACCCTGCAATACCATGCACATGACCCTGCCATGCCTTGCAATTGCCCTGCACCTCCGCTTCTGGGCGTGGATCGTCTATGAGGTTAACTCTTCCCTGGCGGCCTCTCGGGGCACTCTCAAGGCTTCGGGGCGAAGGAGGGGGGGGGGGGCTAGGTGGCCCCACGAGGGGGGTGCGCCAAAAGAGCCCCACGAAGGTCCCAATCGAGCTACAGGAAGGCCCCACGAACGACCCCAGACTGAGCACCCCTGCTGTCAAGGGCAAGGGCCGTCATCTTGACAACCCTCGGGGCCCTCATTGAGCCAGTCTTGGGCACCATTCGGGCCCTTCGGGCGCCTTCCCAGGAGGAACCACTTGCTGTAAATGACGATAGTCGCCGTTTCGACAGCTGGATGGCCCTTGAGGCCTCGATGGGGGCTCTCCTGGGGCCCTCTTGGGACCCTCTTAAAGCCCTTCGGGCGCCCTCCCCAGGCACCGAAAAGGCCCTCAGAATGCTTCAAGAGGGACCCACAATGAGCCCACCTGCTGTCAACGATGAGGGCAAGGACCTTACCAGCAAGGAGCTCCCTTAGGGGCCCATATTTGGGCCCTCCTGGGCACGTCTATGAGCCTGGCTTGTACCCTTAAGGGCCCCTCCCCCAGGGCCCTTGGGCAAGCCCAAGAGGAGCACCCCCCCCCCCCCTGCAGCCAAAGACAAGGGCAGTCACGGCCAGGTGGCACTCGTGGGGTCCCCCTTGAGACCCTCCTGGCGTCATCCCGCGGCCTTATTGGGGCTTATTGGAACCATCTTAAGGCTCATCCCAAATCCCCTTTGATGCAACATTGCCCCCCCCCCCACACCACTACCACTCTCGGGGCCACCCCGAGGCTCTCGGTTGCGCTGCATGCTGCCACATTGCATGTTGCAACGCATCCCTGACCAAGACATCTTGTCTAGTCATCTTATCTGGATGGGCTGGTAGGGGCACGCGAAGCATCACCATTAAATGCAAACCAATAGGTCCATGCACCGCTTCGCTACCTTAGCAGCACAACCAGGCACAATGCACCTCCAGGGCGGGAACTGATGGGGGAAGTAGACATAGGAGAAATGCATGGGATGGGACAGGAGGCAGCGGAGAAAGGCCGATGACAAAGGTGAGAGGTGGTGAGCCAGGGTGAGGCCGAGCGGGAATGACACGTTCTCTGGCGCAGGGCATCTCAAGACGCCGATGTCTGCACTCAACGTGTTTTCCCAGACGGTTGTGCACCGCCTGTGCTGCATCAAATATCGGCGCCTGCTAGGCGCAGGCGGCGGGAAGACGAGCAACAGACAGCAAGCTGCAGCTCTGAGAGTACACGCGCGGGCGGCCACGACACGATTGCCGCATGCATGGTTGGGCAAGCCATGCCCTTGCACCACGCAGCTCGCGAGCAAAATGCACGCGATGGTTAAATTGCCAGTCCTCTGGGCCAAAGTGGCCCCTGGGCCAACGCTTGCATCACACACCTTCTACCCTTTCTGTACGTGATGTTCCTCCTCACTCCACCTACCTGGGGGGGGGCACACTGTGGCAGCGCCCAAAGTGGCCCCAGCAAGGAGTGGCCAAAGACTATCTCGCGAGCATCGGTTCTGGATGGGGTGTTCGGGGTCAGCGGTGCGGTTCTGAGCTATGCGCCGTACTCATCACAACAAGTGCGTGCGGCCTCGCGCGCGAGCAACCCCAGAACCTCTGCCCACCATGAGACGGACTGGCTGCAAGCATTAACGTCCTACCTACATATCTGGCGATTGCTCACTCATCACTTAGGCTGCTTCGCACCTGCCTGATCGTCCTCTGGGCCGTCACCCTCCTCATCTTCATCTTCTTCGTCCTCATCATCTCCGCCGTCACACTCGCTCTCGAGGGCCTCGACGCCAAAGCCGCCGATGTCCTTCTCGTCCCCTATGGTGATCTGCTCGGGCGCGGCGCGGGCAGCCTCGCGACCGCCGCCATCGCGCCCGCCAGCAGCAGGACGATCGGAGCGGCCCGCAGCCTGCGACAACGCAGCGGGAGACAAGGCGCTCACGACGATCATAGGCACAAGACATGCACTGGACGCAATCGCTGTAACCACTCGGCAACTCACAAACCACCGTCGCACAATACAAATCAGGCGAACATTGCACACTAGCAACACAGCAACGGCGGACACGTTGATGACAAGTCTCACCAACTCTTCAGGGCGGCATATGAGAGGACGGCCACACCGAGCAAATGAGGGAAGCGAAGGACGAGACTGGACGCATGCATGAGGGAGCTGGGAGACGGACGATGAATCGCATGCGGAGGGTGGGACGGACCATGAGTAGAAGGATGATGCTGACACGGGTGATGGGAGGACATCGGCCGAGAGAGGGGAGGGTTGCAATTCCCACCCCCGTTGCAACCCCCCTCCCCCTCCCCGCCTCCCCCTTCGCACATCCCCCAATCGGAGCCAGAACCACACGCACCTCTTGGGTAGTTCTCAGGGGGGCTCTTGGTGCGCTTCTGGGCGCTCGCGGGCCAGTCTCGGGCCTTTTTTTTCTGGGGCATCTGTTGGGGTTATCTCGTGCAGCTTTGGATCCGTCTTGAAGCCTCGGGAGGGGTCACCGCAAGCAAAAAGGCAACGCAACACAACGCATTGATAACCATTTGAAATTTGGGTTTTGATGAAACCGTGGGCCTCTTGATGGCCCTCCAGTGGGGGGCTCTTTGACCATTTGTGGCCGTCTGGGGGGCGGTCTTGGGGGCTCTTAGGGCATATTGTAAGCAGCTCGGGCGTGCGTGCGTTGTAGTTGGCCATCTTGGAGGCCCAGTTGCAGTCCGATGTCGTTTTGGGGCCGTTGCGGGAAACCTTGGACGCTTCAACCTAGCAGACCAGTCTCCAGGTCCAGGGGAGCGGGGTAGGGCGAGGGCGTTACTTTCCTCGAAGGAGGGAGGGGTTGGGCGAGAACGTGGTTTAAGCCACTTCCCTGACCACCCCAACTTGTCAATGCATCGTTTCTGGATGTGCTGGTGGCAACACGCTAAATCGTAACCACTGTTATCTAGGACCATGCGCCTGCCTGAACGCACGAGAGATGCAAATCAACAAAACAGGGAAGCAACTCAGCCTCAGTGTCATCCTTCTCAGCGCCATGCTTCTCAGCATCATCGTCATCATCACGGGCGTCAGGAGCAAGCGACGGCAATGGGGTATCCTGGATGTGTTTGTGCTTTGCTTTCTTCTGGCCGCCGTCGCCCGTCAGCTCAGGCTTGCGCTCCTCTCCTCCTCCTGCTCCTGGCTTTGCCGCCTTCGGCTTGCCTTTCTTGCCCTTCTTGGTGCCGTCGGCCGCCTCCTCTGGTGACGCCTGCTTCGTCGCTGCCATCCCCCGCGCCTCTGCAGCGCGCAACTGCTTCCTCAACTTGTCAGCCTCATGCTTTGCGTTCTTCTGCTCTCGGGCCCTGATGGCCTGCTCCTGTGCTCGAATCGCTTCGATCTCCTGCATCCTCGACTCCTGAACCTGTCTGTTGAGCCCCTCTGAGATGCTTCTCCTCGCTGTCCACTGCTCCTCGAGCCACTCCTTCCCCAACGTAGTGAAGAGCGCGTAACTCGCGGTCTTCGTCGGGTCCCACTTCGAGACGGCCAGCAAGCTGTGAAACTCCGCCTGGCCCCCGCCCCACCTCCAACGAGCGCTGCACGCACCCCAAAAAAAAAACGCACGAGGAGACATGATAAACACCACAGGGCAACCATACAAATGCAAGACCAGCGCCACCTGTCCAACACACGTGACCACATGGGACAACCAAGAAGCCACGAAATGCACGCCGCAGGTGAAGCCGCGCGCGCGTGAAGCGCACGCAACTTCACCTGACCACGCGCCACGGAGGCATCCGACGCCCTTTTGGGCACCCTTGGAACGACCAACCGACGCGAGCAGCCAAACGAACAACGATGCAAAGGATCGGGGCAAGGGTATTCGCGGACTCGTGTCGTTCCGACCCGATCCTGGATCGGGTCGAAAAGACGCGAGTCCGCAGAGACCCTCGACTTCCTCCTCCATATCTCCCCTTGCTCTTCCGTTCTGTCCACTCTCCTCCTTCTCCTCCTCTCCTCCTCCTCCTCCTCCTTCTCTTCCTCTTCCTCCGCCACCCTCGCGTCCTCGTCCTGATCCTCAAGTCTGTCTCCTTGTGCACATGCTCCGCTCTCTCGCCCGCCCCGCCCCTCCATGTTCTCGATGTACTCATGCTCCGCAAGGTGCTGCAGCGCACGCTGGTCGGGCTTCTTCAGGCCCTGGATGGTGGCAATCCATTTTGGTATCTTCGTGTCATCGCCAAGCTCGCTGGCGTACTTCCCGAGTGGGCGGCCGTTGTGCTTCATGCTGTCGTCGGAGTGTCGCTGTCCGCGCTGTCGTCGGCGTCGTCGCTGTCGTCGTCGTCGTCCGAGGCCGCCTGCAGCGGCTGCCGCTGCTTCAAGTTCTGCTTAAAGGCTGACCGCGGCCGCGAGTCCGAGCGACAGCGCTTCTTCTCCCTCATGTTGCTGGTGTGGCCCTTCTCGCGCTTCTGGCCGTCGCTCTTCTCCCTCTTGCTGTCGTTGCCCTTCTTGAGCCTGTCGCCAATGTCGATATTGTGCTTCTCGCCCTTGCTGCGAGCCTTGACTGACAGCTCGCTTCGACGATGGCCTTTGACAGGGGTCTGATCCTGCTTGTCGCTCTTGCCGACAAAGCCGTCCTCCTTCTCCTTCCTCATCTTCATCTTCTTCGTCTCGGCCGAGCCGATCACGTCATTGGAAGCTGAGTCCGACATGTCGCCTGAGTTCTGATCGCTGTCGCTCATGTCTGAGTTGTCGCTAGCCTTGGCCTTCTCCATGGCCGCGAGCGCACTCTTCAACCACGGGTGCTGGCACTTCATCTTGGCGAGCTCCTGCGCGGGCTGGCGGGCGCGCCGCCTCTCGGTGGCAGTTTTGACGTTTCCACGGGTTTCTTTGTGGGCCTCTTGGGGGCCTCGTGGGCTTCTGGAAGTCTTTTGGAGTCTCCTGGGCGCCTCCTGTGGCCTCCTGGGGGCATCGGTTTGGCGGGTGTCTTGCACTGTCGCTTTGTGCTCCCCCTTTTGGCTTTCTCTTGGGGTGGGCCTCTGGGGGCCGTCTGGTGGGCCTCAGGGGCCGCCCTGGGGCCCTCTTAGGCCGCGCTGGGGCCCTCTTAGGGGTTGCTTGGTCCGCCTTAGGGCGCTGTTCGGAGCCTCGATGTCCGGCATGGAGCGTCGAGGCACGAAGAAGCGAGAATCCCAATCACATAGGAACCCTGAGTAAAAATCAATGGTTTGACATCTTGGCACCTTCTCGGGTGGCCTCGTAGAGCGCCCCTGTGGCTTCTTGGAGGTCTATTGGGCCCTCTTGGGGCCACTGGGCGTTTATATTGGGCGCTCTCGGGCCGCCTTGGAGACTTATCGGGCCCTCTTGGGCAGCGCGCGTGCACGACGGTGTGCTCATGTCTAGACCACCTCGCCCAATCTACACGAAGCGCTGCTTTGCTGGTCTACTCACCTCAGCTTAACCCTGTGCTGCGCGCGCAACTCAGGCTCGAACTACTCTACTCTGACCTACATGCTACACCTGTTATTTACGCAACTCCATGCTAGATAACGCTTCCCCTAGGCATTCCACCACATACTTTAGTGCACCCTATGCCAACCTACTTTCAACTCTGCAATGCCCACCACGGCGCCACGAGGCACGAAGTGGAGTTACCCCCATGCTTCTGATGCCCCCTGCCCTGAACTCCAAGATGCTGAAGATGGCCTCCAAGACGGCCCAAGAGCCCCCCAAGACGTCCTCCAAGAAGGCCCGAAAGGATCAAAATGGCCTCCAGGCTGCCAGGATGACCTTCAAGATGCCCACGTGTTCCCCGAAGGCTTTTCAAACCGATTCGGGGACCACGTGGTCCGATAGCTTGGCAGGTCTGGCCTCAACGTTCGGCCACATAGGCGCTTCCACAATTGCAGGGGGCGGCGATGATTCGCCGTAGGCGTCTTCGATACAATCCTACATGACGCTCCCCTCCCATTCCCCTTGCACGCTCCTCTTTTCAGCCGCTGCCTCTTCCCTCCCCTTCCCTCCCTCCACGTCCTCGTCAGCCTGCCTCTTCAATGACTCGTACATGTCTTTCACCTCGCGGACGCCCTCCTCGGCGGCCAGACATTGGCATGGCGAAACGGGGACGCCGAGGACGACGGCGACGACGACGACTACGGCGAGAATGGTGCTGATAATGTTGCTAATCGATAGTGGGATCGATAGTGAGATCGATAGTGAGATTATCAGATTGACAGTGAGATCGGCAATGGGATCGATAGTGCGATTGGTTGCGGGACCCCGTGGCTCATAGCAATATGACCGATGATTGAAGTGCGAGGGCCGATGCACTGTGAATGAGCATCGGAGGCTGAGGGTCGAGACTCGGGGGTCGAGGATCCGAGGCCAAAGTGCGGGAATCGAGCCGAGGACAGAGGACTGAAGTTCTCAATCGACCGCCGAGGGCCCGTATTTGACGTTTGCGGGCCACGGCACCAGCTCCTCACCATCCTCATCCACATCATCACCCTCATTCACTTCCTGCTCCCCTCTGCCCCCCCCCCCCCCCCGCATGCCCACATTTCTGACAAGACCTAGCCACGATTGCTCAAACGGGTGAGGGGTGTGGACGGTGAGCGACACGCAGAGGGCAATGCGAGCGATCACACTATCGATATCATCGACCATGCAAGTGGTAGAATCACCGATTTCATTATCGATCTCATTCCTAATATCACTATCGATCTTACTATCGGTTTGAGTGTGTTGATCGCCGAGTGCACGTTCATTCGCGCGGCGCAGTGCGCACAGCACTTCCCAGGGTAGCGAACGCTTACGCAACGCACTCGACAATGCAACGCAACGCAACGCACTACAATGAACGCAGCACCACATCATTTACTGAGACCTGAGGAGAGGGAGGGCATTTGCGCTAATGCACGCGGCAGTGCAAGCAAAAAAGGGTCGGTCCTTCTTGCGCTTGTTCCACTGCTCTTGCCACACGGTCATCTGGTGCCCCATCGTAGTGTCTTTATCTGCCCTGAATTGCTTTGAAGCTGGAACGTTCAGAGCACAACATAAAAGCTTGAGGCACCGTTGTTTGTAATTTGAGCCCTGGGTCGTCCGAAGGTTTGCCAATGCTTCGCTATGCTCTTTTGCTTTGTTTCTGTCTGTGTAACGATTGATCATGGTCCCTCGAACCTGCCTCATGTGAAACGAACTCTTGGATCCAAGCTCACCGAGATCTTCTGCTGTCACTCCGACACCTTTCAAATTCAGGATAATATACTCTACCTGTTTGATCGTTAGTTTGTCGTACTTGCGGTGGCGTGCTCGAAGCTCGATCTCTGCCTCATATATGTAATCATCAGACTCGTCGTCTGAATCTGAGCCCTTTCTTTTTTTAATATCATCACTTTTACCATAATACGCCTTCATGCCAGAAGTCAACAAGCTCTGAATCGGATCTGGACCACTGCTCGATTTGCTACGCCTTTTGCCCATCGTTTGTCCTGTGTTCGGTATGCGGACAGCCCCGTGCGCGGCGAAGACGTGCAGGCTTAGCTGCTGAGCCAAACAAGCAATGCGGATCATGATGCATCCCTGCACTGACGCGCATCGCAATGCACTTCAGGCAACGCAGGACATGCACTGATTGCGTGGACAATGCAAGCCTATGCAACACATACCACATCACATGAATGCACCGCCATGCAATGCCAGTCTCACAATGCAGTGCACAATGCAAGTACATGCAACAGGCGCAGATCGTGTATGAATGTTCGCCGACGCTGGGCCCAACCGTACAGGCACAACCGCGCGCTGCACATATGCGCACCCCCTCTTGCTGTGAACGGAATGACGAGGGCAAGGCGTATCAATTCACCAAGATGTGGCAGGGCAGGGGACGCGGGGGCAAGATAGTAATTGTACACACACGGCAGAGCAACCTGGTCTGTCGAGGGCAAGGTTGAGGATGGCACGGCGAGGGGGCAAGATGCGGGAAAGCGGATGCATACTTGCACACCAGGCGGAGGGGTGAAGGGAGCGGCGGAGTCGAGGTCGCGGGGGGGGGGGGGCTGAACGGGGGGGGTGAGGGGGCGAGAAGCATGAGGGCGAGGGCATACGTATAAAGAGACGGGCTGGCGACGGCGGCGGCGACGATGACGATGGTCGCGGGGAACAGTAAGGGACAGATGGGGACCGTAGGGGGCCGTAGGGGACCGCAGACGACCAAAGCGACAATAGGGCACCGTAGGGGACCGCAGGGGGCCGCAGAGGACCGCAAGGAACCGTCGGGGTCCGTAGGGGCCCGCAGTGGACCGCAGGGGACAGCGGGAGGCCGTAGGGGACCGACGGGGCCGCATAAGACAGAGGGGACCGTAGGGGTCCGCGAGGGGCAGCAGGGAGCAACTGGGGACCGTATGGGGACGTAGAGGGCATCAGAAAACAGACTGGACAGTAGGGGCCCGTAAGTAACCGTTCTCTGGGAAGCCATGAGGAAACCTGGGGAATCACAGAGGGTCCCTGTGGATCCTGGGGGGTGGCCACGCGAAACCCAGGGGGTTCATGAGGGGCTTTGGGGGTTCCAGAAGGGCCCACGCCCAAAATAACCCAGCATAACCAAACCCCAACAATATATTCACTGACATGCATGGGAGTGCGCTGCAGCCACACCGAATTCTCAATAAAACACGCATGCGCGACTTAGTACACCACGCGAACGCACTACACCAAAACATTATAACAACGTATTACACGAATACACTAACACCTGATACTACGCGAACACTCTGCGCTAATGCACTACACACATACACTACAATAATACACTTCACTCATGCGCTCTACGAAGACACTGCACGACAACGCTACGCGAATACGCGACACGGACGTGCTACGCCAATTCATGCCACGACATCAACAATTATGATTCGTGTTGTTGCATGGTTCCAGGGGGGCCTTCAGAGAGCCCAAGAAGTCATTTTTCGAGCCGCGAAGCCTTTCAAATGTGAGCCTCCGAGAAGCCATAACCCATCGCAACCATAAAGGCACTCAATGTTTGTTGCCTTCCCGCCGTTTCGCCCCCGTCAGCTTGCCAATGCCTCAAGGAGGCCTGGGGGTGGCCAAAGAGAGCCCCGCGAGAGGCCCCAGATTGCCCCAAGACGGCGCCAGCGTCGTGGACTAGGCAGCGCGTCGTAAAGTGTCGCGTACTAAACATCGCGTGCTCAGTGTCGCGCATTAATTAAGTAAGTGTCGCGTAGCGGTGTACCATTAGCTGCCGTAATAACGTAGGGCCGGCGCGTCGTGTAGTAGCGCAGGTTGATTACGCAATAGGTTCGTGTAGTGCATTGGCGCCGTGCAGTTGTATTGTGTACTATATTAGCGTGTTAGCGTTGTGCATTCGCATCGTGTTGTAATGTAGTGTATTCGTTTGGCGCGTACTGTAGTGGCAGATTTAGCGTCGTTTCTGTCGTATTACATTTAGTGCAGCTTATGTCGTGCCTTCAACTTAATATAAGCTCGTGTGCGATCTGTAATGCAAAGACACTCCAAGACACTCCAAGCTCTCCCCAACCCCAAGACACCTCAAGATACCCAAAACACTCCAAGACACCCCCAAGGCACCCCAAGACAACCCCTCCCCAAGACACCCCAATACATCCACCCAAGACATGCAAGACACCCCAAGACACCCCAGGAGGAGGAGGGAGTCGGGGGGAAGCGAGGGAGAGGAGGGAGAGACTTGTCTCTCTCCTGAGCCGCAATCCGCCAACTGGCGCGTCCGCTCTACTGTGGTGGCTATTGGCGCGCTCTCAGATCCACCAGTGCGTCGCTATGCCGTTGTAGTCAAAGCCGACGTGCACGCTGCCGCCTCCAAGGGGGATGATGATGCTAACGTCACGTGGCCGCTGCATCCAGGTCAGCTCCGCAAGCGTCCTCTGCTGCTCGTACAACCACTCGCTGTACTTAACCTGCGCCATTGTTGAAGCATGCGCTGGGAGCTGATCTACTGGCACATCAGGTAGGATACGGCTGTCATGAGCTGGGAGCTGATCTGCTGGCACATCAGCGCCTGTAGCGGCTGCGAGACGGGTGCTGAGACGGCTGTTACGGCTGCCCCGACTGCTCAGGCTCGCGCTGGACGGCGCTGGAGACGGCGTCCTGCAGCGCTCGTCCATCACAGGCGTGGGAGGGAGCACGGTCACGGTGCCCTGGATGATCTGCTCGAATGCGGACTGCGGCTGCCTGGGCATTGCAGGCGAGCCCTCAGAACTTCTGTTGGCCTGAGCGAAACTGGCTACGGAACAACATTAAAACCCCATGACGCCCATTGCCCCAAGACACCCCCAGGAGCCCATAGCCCCAAGGCACCCAGGGCACCCGAGACAGTCCAGGACGCCCATGGCCCCAAGACACCCCGCCCCCCAGAGACGCCTACGGCCCCCATGAACCCAAGACGCCTGAGGCCACAATACACCCGAAACATTCATCATGTATGAGTTGGTGTCGTTGTCAATCCGCTGGTGCCCCCAGGGCTAGGCCGTCCCCCCCCTGTGCTTCGGGGGAAGACGGCTTGGCCCACCCCAGGAGCACCGCCCTTTGGGCTGCCGTCTCCTCCCGCGAGGCGGGCGAAGACGACCGCGCCCACCCAAAGGGCACGACGGGCGCGTGAGGAAAGTGTGGGCACCCCCAGACACCCCAAGACACCCCCTCCCCAAGACACCCTCCCCACAACATGCAGAATCCGATTGAATATGTAGACATCCTGGAATCCTGAAGAAGTTGATGGGAAAACTAAGAACACCTGGGTCAGTCCCTAAAAACCGAACTCTGATACATCCTGAGGAAGGCAGATGAATCCTGAAGAGCCCTGGCGTACAAGCAGGCACCCAAGTAAACGTCCCATATGCACCCCGAGAAACCACCACGCTTCGAAGACGCCTCTGGCCCACAAACCAGGCGCGCTTTAGGATGAGCCGCGGGCCCACAAACCCAAAGAGCGCCCAAAGGAGACCAAGACAAAAAAAGAAAAAAACTAAGTAAAACGGCAATTATGAGGATTTTCAATTCTGTATACGACTCACTTCTCAAAATACGGTCGGACCTCCTCCTCCTCGTCTGCCCCGTCAACCTCCTCGCCCACCCCCTCCGCTCACGAAGTAGACGCGCCGCGCGAAATACTTGGGCCACATGCTGTCCACGCGCGCCATTCTGCAAGGCCTCACAAGAACATGGCCAGGTCAGACTGACGTTCGGGAAACCGCCCGTCGACTTCTTCACGGACTGCAGCAAGCCGGGGGAAGTCCTCCAGGACCTGGCGGGCCCAAGGCGTATAAGTAACGCAGACGTTAAGCCCGTCCACCCGTAGCACCCCATATATTGGTCAAACTTCGGCCCCCCCAAACACAACTGCCAGGGCGCAGCCGAAATCCCCTGGATAGAGGGCCTTGTGTCGGTGCCATCGCGATCTCCTAATCCGCGGGGCTATCTCACTGCGTTCGATCCCCAAGGAAGCGAGAACCTGCTTCAGACTGTTGCACCTGATGACCCCGCCCCCCCTTCTCCCAGCTCGTCCTACCGCGTGCCATCTTCCTCGGGCGTGTGCCAATAACCCTGTCCAGAGTGTTCGTAAATCGCGGCGACAGTGCAAACGCCGCCAGTCACCCGGGCCCTGCCCCCAACGCAAAAGCAATGAACACAGCGCGCTCAATCCTATCCCTAGTGCCCAGGCCCCAGGAGATGCCACGCAGCCGCCGCGCAACTCTCATTGCGTCGCAGCTGCGCCTCTTCTCTCCAGCCATCCCTTGGTCTCCTGGCAGGTGCGGCCCCAGGGCCCCCAATTTCCCTCGTAGGGATGTCCTTTCAGTCCTTTCTGTCTGCGCAGTCTTCGCGTCGGCGCGCTGCTGCCGAACCCGCGCAAACACAATGGGCAGGCGGCTAGTCTTGCCGGGGCCAGGGGCCCACCCTCCCACCGCAATCTGCCCCTCCAGCCTAGCCGTCGCTCCGTTCAGCTTTGTCGCGACTTCGTTCGTCGTCGCACCTTGCCGCATCGTGTGGAGCTTACTCGAGTCGCCCATAAGCGCGTTGATGGCTAGGTCGTGGAAGCCCCCCGCGATCGGGTGGGCGGTGTCGCGGAGTCTGGTCGCACGCGTGTCGTCAGCGCATGTGACCGTCATTCGGCGCACTCCACGCTCATGCTCGTATGTTTAATAACTTGCGCGGCAAAGCGTCCGCCCGCCACGGTTGAGGTCGATTAAGCAGAGACTTGAAACAACGGGCGCCTAGTGCTTGCAAACGCATTTGCGCCGCCGTAGCTGCCGTCCAACAGACTCACGCCTGCTCGCTTAACTCCCAACTGGGTAGCCGACTGCTGACAAATCAAGGCAATTTCTTTACACCTGTGGGCGAGGCCCCCGCTGGCCCAACTCGGGCGGGCAGGCCCCTGCCCTCGACAGTGGATTTTTTTGTGCCGCCCGATTCCCATCGAGCAGTGCGCGCGCAGCACCCTTTTGCTTGCAATGCCTTGCTTGCCATTGTGCGTCGAGCGATGCCGGCCCATTGGGGCCACATGTGTAGTCGGACATTTTAATGATACCTGGCCGAGCTGCTCCAGGAAGAGAGAAGGCGGCCCGTCGGTAGCAATTGGTGCCGGGCCAAGTCCTGCCCCTGTGAACCAGCCCACGTGGTGCGGCGTCCAATCGCAAGCTTGCAGTACTCTGCACCCCCCCTCCTGTGCCCAGCGCCTCGCCCGAGCTCTCGCACGGCCCTAACTTGTGCATGCTTCGTGATCGTGCTATTGTTGTTTCTCTCTGTCTCTCTGTCTGTCTCTGTCTCTCTCTCTCTCTCTCTCTCTCTCTCTCTCTCTCTCTCTCTCTCTCTCTCTCTCTCTCTCTCTTTATTTATTTATTTATTTCTCTCTCTCTCTCTGTCTCTCTCTGTCTCTCTCTTTCTCTCTCTCTCTCTCTCTCTCTCTCTCTCTCTCTCTCTCTCTCTTTCTCTCTTTTTTTTTTCTTCTCTCTCTCTCTCTCTCTCTCTCTCTCTCTCTCTCTCTCTCTCTCTCTCTCTCCCTCTCTCTCTTTCCCCCTTCCTCATCGTCCTCTCTGCTCTGCTTCCTGGATCTTCTGAAGTTCCCATCCTCTGCTCAGGGCCCCAGGGCGCTCGTGGTTGACTCCAGGGTCGAGGGCCGTCCAAATGAGCTCCACAAGAACTCCCCACTTCGGATCGGCTCTGCGCTTCTTAGATTTCCTGCACGATCTACGCATATCCTGCTTATCTTGCGCAGCCGCCCTTCTCGTCTCATGGTCTACTGGTAGCGGGGCACGCTCGGCAATGTGTTCCTCGTGGTCCGACAAGTACGCGCCGAAGTCCAACGGTTCGGCAACCGTCCCTCCCTCGTGGGGGTGCTTCTGTAATTCTCCTTCCCACTCGGCACGGTCCCACCAAACCTTAGGAGAGAAATGATACCGATTTTTTGCCCCCTCCATTTTCTCTGATTTTCGCTTCTCGGCCGGTGCATTTCACTGAGGTTGCTAGCTTCATGTGCTTTGCCAAGTGTCTTCCACAATGCGGGCCCTTCTCTCTTCCTCCCCAGCCTCTCTCACTGTTTTAATCACCTCCGACACTGCCACCAAGTGTTCGCAGATTTCGTCCAACTCTGGTTGGGTCTCACAATCAACATTTGTTTCCAGCATGCCCGTCGTTTGGCCAACAAACTCGGACCCATGCTTCTTCAGCAAATGCACTCCTTCGTCCTCCTCTCTCATGCGCTTGGGAAAGAACCTCCTCCATTGGCTTCCGTGGTGCAGCAGACCATTTCTTTTAACCTTCATCAGGGGTGGCGTGATCCATAACTCGCCCCCATGCGCCCTCCCCCCCTTATTGCAGCTTGGCGTCGAACGCTTCGAACAGCTCGGCTCTTTTCCGCCCCGTCGTCAAGCACTCCATGAGCTAATCCCTGTCGGCGCTTCCTGCATTCCTATCTTGGCGGGGAGTCGGGAGACGTTGTTTCGGGCCAGCGTTAAAATCTAAGCCCACTGGGAAAGTGGTCCCGGTGGCCTTTGCTTCGGCTATTATCTGTAGCCTTTTTTGCTGACCCTCGTAAGGTGGCGCAGGTCTGGGCCAAGGGAAGCGCAGCCACAGGGGCGGCCACATGGTCAATGTTCGAACTCTCCCCCTGGTGCCCACAGTATGTCGGTTCGCAGTCATGGTACGTCGTCGCAGCTGCAAGCTCGCCGTGTGCACAAACGCGTCGGAACGCCTTGCCGTTTTCATTCTCGACATCTTTCGCCACTGGCCCACTACTGTGGGACCTGTTCCTGTCCATGCCCCTGTCCGAACTACGATGTAGTCCGAGCTGGTTTTTGACATCTCCAGCTGCATCAATTTCAGACCTGCATGGGACCCTATCTGCACATCCTTCCACCCACTCTAGGATACGCTCCGGTACATGTCCGTAGTTCTTGTGATGGGTAGGCGGTAGTTAGGTCGCGAAAGTCGCCTGGTCGAGTTCTCTCGTGGTGAGTCGGGTTCACGTTGCCTTCCCTTGGTCGCAAGCTGGTAGGGTGTCTGTGGGCACCTGTAGATACGATAACATCCCAGCTTCGCAGTTCCGAGCTTATTTCCTCCAGCCGTTCTTGCGAATTTGCGGACAGAGGGTTGTATAATGCAATCCGCATCAAAACATACACGAATAATTTGCTCATCATCTGCTCATGCCCTCCTTACTCCTTCCCTGGCCATCGTGGTGGGCGGGGGCCAGTCATGTGAGGAGGAGGAGGAGGAGGAGGAGGAGGAGGAGGAGGGGGAAGGAGACGAAGGAGGAGGAGGAGGAGGTTTTACGACATGTCCTACGGTCAGCGGGGTTCGTTTAGCGTGCGTGGTCAAGGAGTGGGACCACACTCAAAACCAAATCCGCCGACCCCTTGGGGATCATCGGCGTGTGAGATGCTTCCCCCTCCCCAAACCCCTCCCCCGGGAGCCCGGTCCGGTCGATTTGGAGGGGGGGGGGGGGTCCGGGACGAGCGCTTCACGGGGCTTTGAGGGGGGGGGGGGGTCCGGGACGAGCGTTCCACGGGGCTTTTCCTGGCCCAAGAGGGCTTCAAGACGGGCCACGAAGCCCCCAAGAGGCCTCCAAGACGGCCCACGAAGGCTCCGAGAAGCCAAACGACCGCTCCAAGACGCCCACGATGGCCCCAAGACGGGCCAAGAGGTCTCCAAGACGGCCCCTGAGGTCCCAAATGAGCCTCCCAAGAGGGCCCAAAGAGTCAAAATTGCTGATTTTCCATAATGTTTTTCGGTGTTTTTTGCTTTTCCGCCTTTCCGGCTTCCCGACGCTCCAAGACGGGCAAAGAGGCCCCAAAGATAGCCCCAAGATGGCCCAAGAGGCCCCCAAGACGGCCTCCAGACGGCCCAAGACGGCCCCAAGACGGCCCAAGAGGTCCCCAAGACGGCCCAAGAGGGCCGATTTGGAGGGGGGGAGGGGGCCGGGACGAGCGCAGCACGGCCGGGACGAGCGGTTCACGGAGCTTTTCCGGGCCCAAGAGGGCCTCAAGACGGGCCAAGAAGCCCCCAAGAGGCCTCCAAGACGGCCCACGAAGGCCCCGAGACGCCAAACGACCGCTCCAAGACGCCCAAGATGGCCCCAAGACGGGCCAAGAGGTCTCCAAGACGGCCCCCGAGGTCCCAAACAAGCCTCCCAAGAGGGCCCCAAGAGTCTAAAATTGTTGATTTTCCATAGTGTTTTTCGATGTGTTTTGCTTTTCCGCCTTTTCGGCTTCCCGACGCTCCAAGACGGCCAAAGAGGCCCCAAAGACAGCCCCAAGATGGCCCAAGAGGCCCCCAAGACGGCCTCCAGACGGCCCAAGACGGCCCCAACACGGCCCAAGAGGTCCCCAAGACGGCCCAAGAGGGCTCCAAGACGGCACCACGAGGGGCCCAAGAGGGCGACCAAACATGTTGAAACTCTAGCTTTCTGCCCCCAGGAGCCCCAGGGGGCCCCAAGAGTGCCCCAAGAGGCCCCCAGAGGCCCTCACGAGGCCGCCCAGACGCCCCAAGGAACCCCCAAGAAGCACCCCAGAGGCTCCGAAACGGCCCCCGAGTGGCTCCAAAACTCGCAGTGTCGCTGTCCGCTCGGACCTCCCCGCGGAACTGCCCGAGACCCTCTGGCGGTGGCGGCGAACAGACACCAAACAAATATCACTCGCCTTTTCACCCCTTCGCAGCTTCTACTACCCCCAGATTGGCATAAACAAGGGGTCGGCGGTGTGGCGTAAGCCTAAGAATCTATAGCGTGATCCTGTAATGTGATCTTTCTCTTTAGCGTTTCGCTCAGCGTGATCTGATAATCTCGCTTGGGGGGCACGGGCTCCGGCCGGGAGTGGAACACGGATCGGGGCCCCCTGATGCGGCATCGTGCAGGGATGCGCTGCAAAGCATGTGCGAGTATGCGCGCATCCGATGGGATGCCGCACTAACGTGTGCAGGCATGTGCAGCCACTCGCTGCTCGTCAGAGCAGATCGTCACTGCGAGGCACACTGCACCTTCGCACTGGAGGCCGTGGTCGGCCCACCCCGCGAAGCGCGGTTATCTTTGAGCTGCAGTCCGTCGCGAGACTGTACACCCTGCGAAATGCTTAAGAAATCATGGGTTAAGAAATTCATAGTCTCAGAACTTGAATAAAAACCCAACGTTTCCAGTAACATCTTAAGATTTACATTGTAACGTTAAGAATAATCGAGACTCTGGCAGAAAAATTAAGTTTTCTAAAGCATCGCCTAAGGTGTACTGGCCCTGGCTCCGCTCCAGCAGGGAGGGCAGCTCGGCTCCGGGCCCCACCCGAGATCTGATATCAAGAGGGCTCGAGACGGTTTCAAGGCAGTCCAGGATGACCCCGACAGCCAGCCAGAACGGCTCAGGAGGGCGCCAAGGTGTAGCAGAAGGCTGCAACAGAGGCCCAGGACGGCCAAAGAGAACACCAGGAAGGCCCAACAAGTTCCCAGGACATCCCAGAATGGACCCGATGGCCTCCCAAAACGGCCCAGAAGGGTCCAATTAGCGCCCGAGGTAGCCCAGCCCAAGGAGGCCTTTCAAGGAGACACACCGCGACCCAGAAGATCACTCGCCAGGCGGGGGTGGGCGGGAGGGGGATAGGGGGGGCGAAGGGCAGGCGCGCGCTGCAGGAGGGGCGAGGGCCAGGCCGGCTCCAGCGGGGGGGGGGCAGGACGGCTCAGGGCTCCAAGAGGTGACGTCAAGATGGCCCCAGAGGGTTCCAAGACAGCCCAGAATGTCTTCAAGAGCAGCCCAGGACGGCCCAAGAGCGCGACCGCATTCCCCAAAGAAGGTCAACAAGGTTTCGAGGGAGGCCCAGGACGAACCAAGGAAGGAGGCCCAATAGAATAGACCCCCTGGGGTCGCGATGGGCCTCCCTGACGGCCCTCTTGGGAAATCTTGGGCGCTTTGTGGACCATGTTGGCTCATTTGGGGCAGCAACCGGGGCACTCCCGGGCTGCCTTGGCGGCCTTCTTGGAGCTCCCCTGGGCCGTCCTGGGCCTCTCTGGAAGCCCTGGGGCGCTTTCTGTGCCCCAGGACCTGGGTTCTCGTCGACTAGACGTAAGAGTGACCTTTTGCAGTAGTGACCTTTGGTGCGGGCACAGAGCGGTCTCCAGATGGCTGAAAACGAAGCAGCAGCAGCAGCTGCCTGCGCGCCCAGGTCTGGTCCCCCTGCGGCCCCCAACAAGCCGCGCACCAAAAGGTCACTCTTACCCAGGGTCACTCTTGCGTAGAGCCGATCTCGACACCGGTCTTTGAGATCTGGCGTAGCGGTACACTCTGCGAAATGCTGAAGAAATCATGGGTTAAGAAATTCATAGTCTCAGAACTTGAGTAAAAACCCCACCTTTCTGTTAAAATCTTAAGATTTACATTGAAACGTGAAGAATAATCGAGACTCTGGCCGAAAACTTAGGTTTTCTTAAGCATGGCCTAAGGTGTAGGTCTGCAACACCGTGGAAAAATCACGACAGAGCCCCGGACCCCCATGATTCTGCACCGCTGCTGGAGCCCAGCCGACCCGTGAGGGTCCCAGGCCCGAAGCCGGGCGAGAACGCACGCCAGGATCTCGGGGACTGCTGCTCCTCGGGGGCTGCCACTCCAAACCCCCCCGACGTCACAAATGCTTCACAGGGTGGACCCCCCGAGGTCTGGACCCCTTTCCAAGGAGCGGCTCGTCGCCCTGAGCCGTGCTTTGACAGCCCCGAGGCCCAGCACGGATCCCCGAAGCCCAGCAACTCGCCATCGCTCGGACGCTCATTTCCCGTGCATGTTTGGATTTCGCGTGTGCTCCATTGGCCAGACGATCCAGGATGCTCCTCGATGGTCCTCGCCGAGAAGAGGTGCACACGTCGGAGCGATGCCACGGCGAGGGCCCCCGGTAAGGCAACAGCGCAGAATCTGACGCCGTGAGTCTGCATGAGCCGAGGGGAGCTGGGACAGTCGCCCCTGACTTCGTGCCCTCCGGCAGCACGTGGCGGCAGGCGGTCCTTCAGCATCAGCATCACCAGCGAGGACGGCTTGTTCGACAGCTCGAGGTGCTTCGCGATCTGCCTTCGGCGGCGGACTGCGGCGACGCCGCCGGGGCCGGTCGCCGCCGTCGCCCTCCTGCTCCGCCGTCCTGCTCCTGCTTCTTCTCCTCTTCCTCGCGCTGCTGATGCTCCACCTCGCCGCCCTCCTCATCCTCCTCCTCCTCCTGATTATGTGTTTCCTCTTCCTCTCCCTCGTCCCTCTGCTGACAAGGGTCCCGAATGTCGCGGCTGTCACGTCGGTCCTAGGGCGTCCGCTTTCAGTCAACATCTGGGCTCGTGCACCTACTGGGTGTATAATGGGACATGACCCTCTCTCTGCTCCCTCCTGCTCCTGCCTGCCCCTCTTGCACGGGGCAGACGTCGGCTGGCGTGGGCCGTCGTGGGAATCATGCCGTGAGGCTCGTGCTTCTTCTGCTCCTGCTGCTCCTCCTCCTCCTCCTCCTCCTCCTCCTCCTCTCCTCCTCCTCCTCCTCCTCCTCCTCCTCCTCCTCCTCCTCCTCCTCCTCCCCCTGCGCCTCCCACTGGCCCTCCCCGCTCCTCCTCGTCCTCCTCCACCGCCCCCCTCCCCGTGCCTGCCCCCGCTGTTCCGTCCTCGGGCCTCCGCCTTCCCCTCCCCCTCGGGGGTCGCCCTGCTCCCCCCCTCCGAAAGCTCTCCTCCACCTCCGAGCCGTCCTCGTCGTCCTCGTCGTTCCGACTGCCACATCTTCCGCCTCCTCCCCCCTCCCGTCCTAGTGGAGGAGAAGCGTCTGAGGGCGGCACGTCCACATGCACGTAGAGTGCAAGAGATCCGGGAAAGTATCGCGGATGGGCGCTAGGCATCCCTCCCTGCCGCGCACAAGGCGCGAGGGGCATCGTCGGAAGCGTCGCCCGGGCGGGTCTGGTGCCGAAAGAACCCCGCGTGGACCTCTGACAAAATATGCTTAGGAGTCTACTTCTTAGTATACGGATCCCTTCCCCAGCCTCTCCACATCCCTCCCCCTTCCGTCCCCCCCCCGTTCTTCCTCGGCCCATCCCCCTGCTCCTCCCACTCCGCCTCCTCCCTCCCCCTCCTCCGCGCCCTCCTCCTCCTCCTGCCCCTCCCCCCTCCGCCGCGTGATGCCCCTCTCCCCCCCCCCCCCCGCCGAAGGGGCACGAAGAGGGCCCAGGCGACCCCGCACGGGAGAGGCTCCGAAAGGGGGGGCCCTCCGCCTTGCCCGCCGATCTCACCGTCGTCGGTCGTTGTCGCCGTCGTCGCCGTCGCCGCGGCCACCACAGTCGTCGTCGTCCTCGGCCTCCCTGTACAGTCAACCCGTGTAGTAAGGATGCGCGATGAGGATGCAAGGGCCCTGGAAGGCTATGTCGGCACTCTGCGAGCGGGGCGTTGCCAGCGGAAGCGGCCAAGGATGGGCCGAAAGGGGAAGGACGCAGGGGAACCCGTGGAAAAATCGCTCATCCTTACAGTTGGGGTCGACTGCGCTCCCACTGTTTCTGAACGGCCTCCTACTGGACTCCAACATCTCCAGCTCGCTCCTTCCTGGCGCACGCCTCCTGCTCCCGTCCGTGCTCCCTCTGTGGTGTATGCTGTTGATCGCGCCGCTGCCTTGTCTCATCATTATGATTCCTCCTGCCTGGTACTCCTTCTCAACTTCCTCGATAATTCCTCCCTTCTGTCCACCTCTTCCGTGCTCCACATCTTGCGTTGGCTCACCCTTCAGGTTCTCCTCTCTTTAGATCCTCCCACATTCCAGGTGTGTCACCTCCTCCTCCCTCATCTCCGCCCCTCTTTCCGCCTCGCCCATGTCCACGCCTCGCAATGGAGCAGATGATGTCATCGGGTGGGGATGAGAGGAGGGGAGGGGGAAGAGAGGGGAGATGTGGGCGAGGCCGAGGGGGACGAGGACGAGAACTGAGACGAGGACGGAGGAATCAGGGGGGTAGCAAGATGCGGGCAGATGGGGCGGAGGAACATCGGTGTGGGTTCAGGGGGTGAAAGGAGATCAGAATGAATGATTGATCTCAAGGAGCCTGGAATCTAGAACGCGAAGCCGAGTCGTTTCGCCCCGGACAGATCCAGGGCATTGAGGAAACCGAGAAGCAGCCGAAGGAGCAGCATGAGAACCACCCTCTGTATCCACCTCGAGCCAAACGTGCACCCAATTCCAACGCGTTGCCTCCGACATCCTGGTTTCTGCATGACGCGGGCCCAGAAGCCCTCAAGACTTGAAATAACATGCTGTCGAGTCGTTTGTCCAGGCCCCAAAGATCTTCGTGAATTGCATATCCACGTGCAAAAAAACTACAATCAGGACGCATGGTGTACGGATAGCTGCAGCAGCAACAGGACAACTGCTTTACATAATACAAGGTCAAGGATGGGCCGAAGAGGCAAAGATTTGATAGAAGACCACGTAACTACTGGAGTGTCCGGATGCCCCCCCGCCCAAACCACACGTTAAAACACTTCAAACAACAACGCTCGATTCCCCGCCCGAGCTCGGCTCGGAACCACCACTGGGTACATGCCGGGATGCATCCTGGTCGCCATTACAACCGCGTCCATGCAGGCCGCCAATGAGTGGGTCGGGGTCATGGGGCCGGAAGAGCGTGCCGAATCGGTCGGCGATGGACCGGCGACGCCGAATCCACCCCGGCGTCGCCGATGCATCGCCGATAAAAGCGCGATCCTCCGACCGCATCCGCTCCGAGCCAAATTTGAAAGGCGTGGAATACAGCCATGGCAACGAGAACCCCGAAGACCGCCCAGGAACCTCGCCTTTGTCGCCGTCGCCGCCGTCGTTCGTCGTCACCGCCGACGTCATCGTCGCCGCCGCCGTCGTCGTCGTCGCCGCCGCCGCCGTCCTCGTCGTCGTCGCGCCGTCCGCGCCTCAGGTCCTTGCTGCGGTTGTCGCGCTTCGACAAGACCTCGGCCAGCTTGGCCGCCGCCTGCCGCAGACCAAGGCCAGGCTAGCGGCGATGCTGTTGATCGGTGATGCTTGGAAGCCAAATTGAAGGAACTCGCAAACCACACGTTCCAACATCTCCAATCTGCGAATGGATCGAGCAAACACGACACAGCTGTAGGAAAGCGCGAGCCACGCGTTCCCACACTACCGAAACCTACATCGCCGTTGGCTCTGAGGGGCCGAGGAGGAGGATGAGGATGAGAATAATGATGAGGAGGAGGAGCCGAAGAGCCGAGGAGGATCCTCCTCCTCCGCCTCCTCTTCCTCCTCCTCCTCCTCCTTCTTCTGCTCCTCCGCTCGCCCCTGCCTTCGCCAAAGACTCGGCCGGAGCTTCTCTCTCGATCACTCTTTTCGATGGATCGGGACCCGAGGTGCGCCTGCCTTTTGGAGTCCTCCCAGCTGGGTGACAGCACAAGCGAAGCACAGTCACAACGACATGCAGTAATAGAAAAAGAAACGACGGCATAAAGATACACTTTTGGCGCTCCGCGTGGAGTCTTGGACCTGCGCTGGACCCCCTCCCTGGCGCGCGGAGCGCGCCAGGGGCGGCGCCGGAGACGCCGCTGGAGAGGCCTAGCGCGGATCCAAGAAATCCGCGCGCACCGTCGAAAGTTTGTGTGGTATGCCGCTTTGTCTTACTCGAGGAAAGAGCACAATCACCCTTCGCCGAAGGCCGAAGGTCGAGTGACTGCCACCACCCTCGACCTCAGAGCCCGCAAATGAGACGGCGGGGATGAGAAAGCAACTCACCGCAAAAGCCCGAGGACACCCGCAGGACGCAGCCTACTGACATGCGATGAAATAGGAAGCCCTGGGCCGCCAAGCGAGGGGGGGGAGGACGAAGAGGAGCGAAGCCCCAGGCAAGAAGAACTCACTCAGCAATGGCGGCGGGTCACCGACGCAGGGCTCGGGTGCCCACGGCAGCCCCGAGCAGCTCGAGCAAGGCCGAGGCCGCAGAGCGCAGGGCACTACCCGAATGCACGGATGCGCCTCCCTGGCCTGCCGAGCAGAAGCAACACACCAGCTGGATGTAGGTGTAAACAATAGATATTTGAATCATCATGCGAATTGGCGTAAATCAAGCTTCCGTGGTGCGTCGATAGCACGGGACCTCAAGAATGATTCACGTTGTTCATGAAACTCTGGACCTTCGCGAGCGCCAAAACGATGATCTTTGAGCTCGTGCGCCTCTCGAACCGGAAGCCGTCCAGCGAGCGGCAGAAATCATGGACGCCCTGCTGTGGGCATTGCCAACGAACGCATACCCGTAATTCAACGTATTGCCCGTCTGTTTTGGCAAATTGAGGAAGGTATACCGGCCCGCGAACCCGGCCTGGGCAATGGCATCGAGAACCTCTATCTGGTCAGAAGAAGACAAAAAGCCATAAACACGATTCAACTTGTGGCACTCCGCGCGGATGTCTTGGATCCGCGCTGGACACCCTTCCCCGGCGCGCGGAGCGCGCCAAGGGCGGCGCCGGATGCGCCGCCGTGGGGCCCAACGCAGATCCAAGAAACCCGCCGTCTGCGGAGGGCGAGCGAACAAAAACCAACAAACAAAAGAAAGAGAGAGGGAGAGGGAGAAAGAAGAAGGGGGACGACGGATCGGCCGATCGATCCTCCTCTGCATCCTTCCTCTCCTCGGCCACAGCGTCCGAAGACCTCCAGCCTCGAATCCGAGACGTCCCCGATAATAAAAAAAAAAAATGTAAAAACAAGAAAAAATATAACAAGAAAAATAAAACCAAATACCATCCTTCCCCTCCCCCGCCTCCTCCCCTCCCCACCGCCCCGCCTCCTCCCCGCCCCGCCTCGCCTCCCCCCCACCCCTCCACGCCCCACGGCCTCCCCCCCCCGCTTCCCCGCCCCGCCACCCCCCCCGACGCACCTCGAAGATCTGCCCCTCCCACGCCTCCCTTTTCCTGACGCTCGGCCGACCTCAGCTACAGGCTGTGCCGCTATCCCCCGCCTCCTCCTCCTCGGCCCCCTCCTGTTACCAGCCTGGAACATATCCCTATCCCTATGCTGGGCATCTCCTCATCACGATGCCAATCTTAGGGATTCCCTTATCTTTTAATGGCGAGTCCCTAAGATCGTCATCGCCTTTTGGCGTGTCAATTTTAGGGATAGGGCTAAGTTCGAGGCTGGTATATCCTGGGCCCCCTCCTCGACCCCGCCTGGGCGTCGAGCGAGAACTTCTTCGCCAGGTCCTGCTGATACCCGCCGCGCGGCGCCGAGGCGCGGCCGCGGGCCGCCGCAGGAGCCCCCCCCCCCGCGCACTTCGGGAGCGGAGAGGCCGGGAGCACGGACGAGGAGGAGGAGGAGGAGGAAGAGGAGGAGGAGGAGGCCGTTGAGCAGGGAGGAAGAGGAGGAGGAGGAGGAGGAGGAGGAGGAGGAGGAGGAGGAGAAGGAGGAGTACGGAGAAGGAGGAGAGGAGGAGGGAGGAGGGTGAAGGAGGAGAAGGAGGAGGGGGAGGTGGAGTGAGAAGGAGCACGGACGGAGCTCGGAGAGAGCGCGGACCAACGACACACACACACACACACACCCATGCCCACAGGGGGATCGCAGGAGGCCCTGGGTGCGTGCTGTCGGAGGGGGGCCCCCGCTCGAACGGGAGGCGCTCCCCGGGCTCCCCTCCTCCTCCTCCTCCTCCTCTCCTCCTCCTCCCACCTCCTCCTCCTCCTCCACCTCAGTCCTCCTCCTCCACCTCCCCTCCTCCTCCTCCCCCACCCCTCCTCCTCCTCCCGACCTCCATCCTACCTCCACCCTCCTCCTCCTCCTCCTCCTCCTCCTCTCTCCCTCCTCCTCCTATTGGCTCGATGTATTTTGCAGCAGCTCCGGGGACGGAGAGCGGGTCGTTGGCAGACGTAGCCAGTCCTCCTCCCAACGACGCCCCTATGGGTATGGGTGCGTGCTGTCCGCTCGTCAGAGAGAGCGCGGGCGGGGGCGAGCGGCGGACTGATCTCTTCCCCCCGCGAGCCGGCCGAAGATGAAGGGGCCCCAGGACACACAAATAAATACACACAAATAAAAAGATTGCCAATATTTTCCTATATTTTTTGGGTTTTTGTCTTTCGCCCCACTTCCCATATTTTTGCATATTTTCCCTGGAGTCGACGATTAATTGTGTCTGTGTGTTTCTTTCCCTCCTGAGAAGAGCCGGCGAGGCCAGAAAACGACCACACATCTGCCTGTAGCCGAAAATCGGCCTTGGATCGCGGGTCGCCCCTGTGCAGACGTAGAAATGCAAAGGCAGGCATACGTGGGGCTGGCGGAGGCTGAGCCTGAGCGAGCGGCACTTCGTCGAGCAACGGACATAGCCGTACCCGCGCCCTCGCGGCCCGGACTCTGCGCGCCATCGCGCGGGTGCGTGGTGGTACGGATGCGCTCCGCGCGGGGCGTCCGCGAAAAACCGCCCCGCATCCGCGGGGGGTCGCGGATACGGATGTTTTCCGCACGCGGATCGCGGAGCGAATAGGGCAGGAGCGGGAACGAAGAAGAGGAAGTGAAG
>CAUYUJ010017119.1:198133-248005 GCA_963575745.1 Prorocentrum cordatum | reverse complement strand
GTGGTGGTGGTGGTGGTGGTGGTGGCGGTGCGGCGCGGGGTGGCGGGCGGATGGGCGCGTGAGAAAAAGGCCCGCGCTGGGGCGAGAACGCCATCCTGAACGACGGAGGCCAAACACCGATCCGAAAATGAGGCCCACGCTGCAGCGGGAGCACGATTCGGAACGATTCGGGAGCAGAAATGAGGCCGGCGCCTCAGCGAGAGCAGCATTTTGAAAAAAAACGCAGGCGAAAACCCGTTTCCCGGGAATCCTGTGTGTCAAAAAACAATACGCGGGGGGGGGGTCGGATTAAAAATCTTCGGGACGCCATCAGGGGAAGTGGGAGAGCATTTTCATATTGTGTTAATTGTGGAGGAGGGAGGAGGAGGAGGAGGAGGAGGGGACGGGGGAGGGGGAGGAGGAGGGGGAGGAGGAGGATTTTTTTTGAGCACTTTGGCTCCCGCTGCATGCTTAAAGCACACCAAGTGTCTGAGAGTAAGGTGACCCCTTTCGCTTTAGGATGGAGTCCCTTACAAATCTTGTTCCAAGCATCAGCGCTGTAAGCCGAAACTTTCTGACCTGGACAAATCTTGTTGAGAGCTGCTAGGCGGGCTCCACTAGTGTATCTCTGGCACACAGTACAAACGACAACAAACGACCCGTTCGAACAATCCAGGAGGATACACTTGTGGTTTAAAGCCCTAAGCCGCCGAACATCCACTTTCAACGAATCAGAACAGTGGCCAGGGGCAGGCTCTTTGTCAGCGGCGTTGCGCGACGTCCTGAGGCACCCTTGACAACTCCAAAAACGTTGGTCCCCTCCAGGCGGCCTCAGCCACTCCCACCGATGGGGCGAAACAGGAGTGCGAGGGGCAGGAGTAGGCGCAGACCAAGATGCACGGGAGAGGTCCGTGCGCGGCCAGAGTGGCAGAAGCGCTGCGCACAGTTTGACCGCCATTAGAGCCGAATTAACTAGAGCTGAGCATTCGTTGGCTACCTCCTCCGACGGCGCCTGATGGGAGTCTGCCCCCAACCTGGCGGCCCTGTCGGCGAAGTCGTTCCCGATCCGTCGAAACCGCTCATCGTCGTCGATCTCGGGATCATCGATGGGAAGGTGTGCGGGCACTTTCTCACATCCAAGCGTCCATTTTCCCCCCAGAGAACGACCCTGCGTCACAAGCCCCGAATATGGACGCTTGGGAGAAAGCTGCTCATGTCGGGCCATGCCGTGCATGGAAACTACATTTTGACATTATGAATACAGTATTGCTGGTGCAGACAGGAAAGCGCAAGCCATGGCATATGCCGAGAATTCTCCAGCCCGTGGAGTCTGCGGGCAGCTGTCCCATACGGGGCCCCAGCTCCAGGCTAAGAGGTTCGACTGAGGGCCCATCATAGCTAAGCCCCATCCTGCGCGATTCGAGCTGCGGACAACCCGTCTCGAGCACGAGCCATCTAAGAATACGTGGCCCCACATCTGTCGTCGGCCATCGCGGGGCATCCCCATGCCTTCCGCAGCGAAGCCGCCAGGAAAAAAACTGAAACTGGATACCATCATCCTCCTCGGATTTACTGTCGGATTTAGGGGGCGGGAGCACACGCTGGGGGTGGCCAAACAAGCCAGAGGTAAGGTGGAACCGTTCTTTCTCAGGTACCGCCTCGAACTGCCTCAAAACCTGCTCCAGCGCACTGTTAGGAATCACCGCCCTCCTCTCCTCCTCCACCGCCGTGCACGCATACAGCCGATGAAAGATCGTGTCTCCAGGCTGATGGCGCAGCGGGCAACGATCCTCTACTTCGCAACCTGCTGCTCGTGCGCGGGCGTAGGGCCAAATTCCTTGACAGGCACAGCAACGGATGGTTCCTTTCTGGCGAGCTGTAAACTTCTTCGAGCGCAGAGCTTTGATGACGACGTCAAAACATAAAGACTCGGCCCCATCGGGGCCGCACTTGTTGGCCGCCCCCCTCTCCAAAGAACGCCAAACCCCCTCTTTGAGGACAACCTGGAGGAGGGAAGGAGGAGTGAGCGTGAGCGAATGCTCGACCCCCAAGCCGCTGATCGTAACAAAGGGCGAGGGCACACTCCATCCCAGGCGGGCCAAGGAAAGTTCCACGGCCCCGATGGGCCCGCCCGCGGTCCGTCAGGTCCACGAACGCCCGAAAACATCGTGCCACATGTTTCGGAGCTCGGCCCAGGTAAAACAAACTTCAGTGACCCTCGTGGCACGAGCCCAGACTTCCTTGGCCCACCTGATGGCTGGCGCCACAGCACCCCACCAAGCAGGATCGCCTTCGATCCTGCTAAGAATGGTTAAACTTCGGCCGCCGCAGGCAGGCTTCATCGTGGAGGCACACATGCGTCTAACTTTGGTTAACTCTCCATCACTGACGCCGTGAACCTCCGCCCCATAATTCACTCCCGCCAGAGGTCCCGCTGCGCAAAGCTTTGTAGCCCTCGGTCCTAGAACTCCTCTTTGACGAGCCAGCCTGCCTGCACGCCTAGAGGCCCTCGCAAAGCGCGTCTTCGCTCTGCTGTTGCGCCCTCGGGCTCGCCTGGCACAGCCTGCAGTGTCATCAACCCCCAAATTGACAAAAGACACTGTGAAAACTCCTCCAAGCCCCCCCAGTCGTTTCTGGGCATGTCTAGCGGTTTCCGTAGACGACGCGACCAACCCGACCTTGTCAAGGGAAACTTGCGCAAAAAGAGCATTCTCAATGATCTCCTCGAGGGACTTAGCCGCTCTCGGGAGTTCTTTCATGATGTGCCTGGTGGTCCCGATCGCATTAACCCCGAGGCCGTCAATGTAAGCATCGAACGTGATCCCCTTGGGGACCTCCAGTTGATCGAAGCCACGCAGGGCAAAGATCCTGATCATCAGGAAGCGGGCAGAACGGTATCCCGCCATGCACACATCGGCGAGCGCATCTGGGAAGCCGTGTTGCCTGCATCGAAAAGCCAGAAGTTCTAGAGGGATGCGCTCGTAATACTTGATAAAGTCCCAGAGGAGAGCACAGGCCTGCTGCCCGCAAGCTCGGGAGGACTCCGAACGGGCGGCCTGCCGCCAAACAACATCGCAAGCAGACTTGAATTTTCCCGCCGCCCAGTACTCTCTCTCTCTCTGGCGTTCCCCTTCCCACTCAACCGCGTAATCTCTCCTGCATTTCCCCCATAATCTGCACAGGCTGGGAAAGACCCCGATGGGGCGGAAGCCAGTGGAGGGCTTCGGCAACATAGCAATAATCACGGCCTCCAGCTGCGGGGGAAGGGTGCCCGTGAGTTCCATCAACGTGAAGAGACGCGAGAGGGCCCACAAGGCCCCGTCGGACAACACCGAAAAGTGTCTCAAGTGAAACCCATCCAGGCCTGCGGCAGACCTGTGGGCAAAAGTGCGAGAAACCTTACGAATGGTGTCCACCGAAATAGAAGGGAGGGGAGTACTCACTTTCCCTGGCCTTCTGAGGTAAAGGCAGCCCTTACCACAAATAGCGAAAACGATCAGCTTCGGCGGCCAGGAGCGCCTGCGGGTCCGACACCACGCAGCCTCCAGCACTAAGTGTAGTAGATGGCGACCATCCTTGAGGGTCTTTCGTGTAGCCGTGCGCCCTACGGCCGCCCTGATCGACATTCTCAGTGAGCCAGTCCGCCCAATCGCGTCTGGCCTTGGCTGCGTAGAAGGCGCTACACTGCGAGACAAAATCGGTAACCTGGGTTGAGACCTCTTCGACTTGGGCTGTCAAAACCTCCTGAGCCTCCAAGAAACTAGGATCAGAGCCCGGCCCTTCCAGAGGGTCTTCCAAAACCTTGAGGTCCGAAACCACCGAGGAAACGCTTCCAAAAACCGCTTCGATCCCAGGGAACAGGTTGTCGGGCTTACACAAACTGGGGGGGGGGGGCGACAAAACGCGCCCCACTTCCCGAGCCTGAGGCCAATCCCCCCGCTGCACACAGGAGAGAAGACGTTTGAACTTCGAAGCGAGCCAGCGGCAGGCGTGGAGCTGGGGGTGCCGCGCGCAACCGTGATCTTTACTAAGGATCGGCCTCCAATGAGTCTTGGGCCCCATGCCCCTAGACCCCAAAACTGGAAGTTGAACCCCGAAAGTCCTTGAAAGTTCCCGTTCAGCAAGGCCCGCCCAAGACGCGTGAGCTTCACGAAATAGGCGGGCAGTCATGACCCCATCGCCCCCTCGCTTCGCTCGAATGAAAACCGCGTCCAGCTGGGCATGCACGCGCTTAAAGTCCATCGGCTCAGGCTGTGGACCGAAGGGTACTTCCGATGGGAGAGGAGGCGGGCGTCTGAATGCGAGGTAGTGCATCTGGGCCAGTCCTGCATGGAAATCGAAGCAGACTGGGCTGTGCGGAAAGAAACCAGCGCCCTCGATCATGCGAACTTCGGCGGCGCCCTTGGAGAGCCCAGCAGACACAACGAAGTAGTCGTAAACTTTGCCCGCGCCAGCGTGACAGGTAGGCTTGCTGGGGTCGATGACTTGACCAACCAGGGTGCTCACGAAATGGGACTTGGCGAGTTCGGATGGCTCCATGTTCCAATCTCCCCCGACAAGGAATGGTTTCCCGCAGGTGGACCCTTCCGCCCCTATCGCCGACAGTATCTCGAGGTTAGCTTCCAAGAGCCCTTCCGAGTCACGCATATACACAGAACAAACTTGAAACACGTCCCCTTGGGGCGCGTGCACCAGGGCCGCGATGGCCCTATGGGGAGCCAGCTCGAGCCCCGAGGGCGCCCGATGAAGCCCAAGATTCGCGCGACACAGGATCGAGACTCCCGCAGAAGGGCCGCCTTCGGGCCCAGTCGTGCCAGGGATCCAAAGCGATTTGAAACCGAGGCCGAGACAAACGGAGGAAGCTCTATCCAAAGCCTCTTGAGTCAAAAGCTTGTGCTCTTGGACTAGAAGGACTTCAGCATCTACACTCGGGAGCCACTCCTTCACCGACCCCCAAGCACTACCGTTGACCGACACGACCCTGAGACGGAACGACTGGTGGCCTGGAGGTGGCGGGGGCAAAAAGGGGCCTCCAAGAGCGGTGCCGGAGTGCCCTGGCTTCGAGAGGATACCACCACTGGCTCGCGCGTTGTGACAAATATTTCGAGGCAAAACAGGAAGAAGTTGGGCACGAGGAGGAGGGGTCCTGACAGCCTGCGCGCGCTGCCGACCTCCCTCCGAAAAAAACCGAACTGGAACACCTGTCAAACATAGAAAAGTTGAATCCCCCCCTTCAGGCCGGTTGCTGACCGTCAGGGGGGCTGCGATTGTGCTGCTCACTGTGCCGCTCGCCCGAGCCGCTGCTCTCAGGAGCCGCCTGCTGCTGCTGAACACGCTCCGCAACACGTGCTGCATGTTCGCGAACTCGGCTGACTTGGGCGGCTGGCTGGCTGACGTCGCTGGCCGAAGCGTCGCCGCTGCCAGAGGCGCCGCCAGCATGTGGCCCAGCTGCTTCAGCGCCCCCTTCACGAACTCCGCCCCCAGCCGACACGGCTCCATCGCAGCCCTTCCTGCGCTTGGTGGCCATGCGCTTGAGGTACCCGTCGTGCTCGGCCTTGGCGACTGCCGCGCGCCCCATCGCTTCGGCGAAGAGGGCCTTGGCTGCCTTGCCGATATGCTCCTTGAAATCAGCCCGACGTCGCTCCACCTCTTTGAGATCCGATTCCTCCATGCCGTCAGCATCGACCGAGAAAAGGCCCCCGTCGTCGATGACGATGTTGGAAACTCGCCCGTCCACGAGGTCACGAAGTGACAAGGTGGGCCCAGGCGTGGGCTCTGTGTCGGCCGAGGGAGGAACAACTGCACTGTGAAGCTGTGCAACCAGTTGCCGATGTTCTGTGACCATGGCCTCGGACTGCTTCGACAAATCATGGATGAGAATCTCCTGCGCCCTGATGCCGTCCTGCCACCTCGCCAGCTTCGCCAGCTCGGCCTCCAGCCTGCCGTCGAGCTTCTTGATGCGGTGGTGCAGGTCGCTGACCTGGTCCTGCAGAGCCTTTGGCGGCGGCTTCGAGGCTGCAGCCATGGAGTCCAGCTGGTCCTGGCATCTGGCCGCTGTAGCTTGGTCACCTGCGCGGCGCGCCAGGGCGACCAGCATCTGGAGCTCCTTTGCATCCAGAGGGACGTCCTGCCCTCGGCTGCCGCTGCCCGTGCCTTGCACCGCTCCGCCAAGCTGAGGTCCAGGCGGGAGGGCAGCCCACTCACCTGGGGGGTGATACCCAGGCGCGCGAGGCAAACCCTGCTGATGAGACCACGCGCCACGAGGAGGAGCATGTTGGCTGACCGTGGGGGCCTGCCTCGGTGCACCGCAGTGCTTGCAGTGCGTCGCCCAGACGGTGGTCTTGCCGCAACCGCATGCCACGCACTTCCAACAGTCGCTCCTGCCAGCCGTGCCGTAGTCTTTGCCTTCAGACCACTGGGCGCCTCCGTAGTCGTAGTAACTCTAGTCCTGCCGCTGCCAGCCCTTGGAGCCGCTGCCGCGCCACGGGGGAGGAGTGCCTCCCTGTCCGCCGCCGCCGCCGCCGCCCTTGCAGGGGCCATGGGACATCAGTCTGACTGGGGAAAGATTGACGAGAAAGTTAAGAAGCCAAAATTGACCCGCGGATCCCTTGCCGTTCCGAAGAGAGGATCCGCAAGCGCTCACCTGGAGCCAAAATGGCTACGGAGGGGGGAGGAGGAGGAGGAGGAGGAGGAGGAGGAGGAGGAGGAGGAGGAGGAGGAGGAGGAAGAGGAGGGGTGGAGGAGGAGGAGGAGGAGGAGGAGGAGGACCAGTGGAAACCCAAGAGTCATCAACGATTTTGGAATTAACCCTCCCTCCAAGCTCCCTCTTCATAGGCCCCTACAACGGTTCATTTCCATTGAGGGAACTGCCTCGTTGGAAGACAGCAGTTTGAAGATCCTGAAGCGTGCCAAAACATTGTTCACGGCATGTCAACGCCACGTATCAACCTGACTGCTGCGTGTTGACGATCCAGGGTCGTGCCAGAACGCCATTTTTGGGACTTCAACACAGCGAATCAACAGAACTGTTGCGCCTACAGAATCCTGAATCCTTCCAAAACGCAATTCTGTGTACGCTGATCATGGGAATCTGTGAAACTCTGCAGAATCCGCCGACCCTGTCGGCGTGTGCGAGCTCGGGCTTGGCTGTTCGAGTCGTCGTCTCCGTCGGTCGTCGCCTCCGTCGCCCCATTTCCCTGCAGCTTCCTTCTCAAGCTCGTGAGCGAGAGAAAAATCTAGCAGTGTCGTAATCGAGTCGAAGGGAAGCCCCTTCCCTTTGATCCTTTCCCAAGGGGGGGGGGTCCCGGGGGGGGCCCGGGGGAGGGGTGGGGGGGCAGATTCGTTTTCCCTCGGGCGGCCTAGAAACCTCGAAAACACTCCAAATGAGGTCCGAATGCCCAAGATGGCCCCCGAGACGGCCCAAGAGGGCCCCGAGTCGCCCAAAGATCGGCCGAAAACGCCCAAGATAGCCCCAAGACCGTCCAAGAAGCCTCCAAGACGTCCCAGGCCCCCTCCAAGAGACCCCCAGGAAGCCCCAAGAGGCCCCCACGAGGCTTCCAAGCGGTCCCTGAGAGCTTCCCAAGAGGCCCACAAACTACCCCCAAGAGGCCCCCAAGAGCGCTCGTCGTCGTCGTCGTCGTCGCCATTCAGGGTCGGCGGCACCGGCCGTAAGGCCTTTACAATAAAAAACAAACGAATGTGCGCGGCGCTACGGCGAGAACCACATGTTTAAAAGGAGCCGCCCTCAATCCGTGAAACCTTTGCAACATTAAAAAGTGATAGTGCGCGGCGCTAAAGCGAGAACTACATTTTGAAAACGACCCGCCCTCAATCCGTGAAGCTCTTGCAAAGTTAAAAAACGAATGTGCGCGGCGCTAAAGCGAGAGCCACATTTGGAAAACCACCCACCCTCAATCAGTGAAACTCTGGCAAATATTTAAAACGAATGTGCGCGGCGCTAAGGCGAGAGCCACCTTTTGAAAACGACCGGCCCTCCATCTGTGAAACTGTTGTCACTTTTTAAGCTTCAGAATCATAAATGGTGAGGAAGTCTCAGGCGAAACGCCCAGCCCGCCCTAAAAGCTGGCCTCGGGGTGCGACAGGGAGGAGTTATCTATAAGGAGAAGGAATGGAGGAGGGGGAGGAGGAGGAGGAGGAGGAGGAGGAGGAGGAGGAGGAGGAGGAGGAGGAGGAGGAGGAGCCTTGGGGGCTCAAGGATGCAAACGTCCTGCTGGGGTGCTGTACTGTTCCCTTTGCCAGAATGCAGAGTTACCGAACGATCGTACTTCGCTCCGGGGGACCATACGAGGGGGCCATGCAGGAGGACGATTCGAGGGGACAAGATGGGGGGCCATACGGGGGGACCATATGAGGGGATCATACAAGTGGACTACACGGGGGGACCATACGAGGGAACCACACGGGGGGACCGCCTGGGGGGTTCATACGAGGGGACCGTACGAAGGGACCATGTGGGGGGACCATACGGGGGGAGCATTCGAGGGAACCGTACAGGAGGACTACGTATGCGGGGGGGGGGCCATACGGAGGGGCCCTGCAGGGGGCTTCGTCACTCTTGATTTCGAGTATCGCAAACAGCCAACGACCTCCCACGCCCCCGTCCCCTCACTCTTATCCGCAACTGCGGGGGCTAAATGCTGTATTTTGTCGGCCGTCTCTTGCCTACCAGGGGGGCGACCTCAACAAGAACACACCTGGTGGGGGTCACTTAGCCTTAGGTCGGGCATGTCCTCCTACAGGCGGATTTTGGAGGACAAATAAAAACATGCTGAGAACATAAACCACAGTAGTGAAGAATTGTCGAAGAGTCGTCCCCACACTGTTGTTCGACTATTTTTGAAGACTCCCCCTGTAGAGGGATACGCCCGACTTGAAAGCTTGCCTCCTGGCCGCTCAAGGCTGCTCCAGGATTGCAAGGGGACGCCACCAGACAGCCAAGAGAGCCCAACACGCCTCGAAGACGGCCCCAAAGGGCTCCGAGGAGGGCCTCAAGAGCTCAAGACGGCAGAAAAGGAACCCTCCTCGGCATCAGATCGGCCTATCGCACATTGCCTTCCAAATCTACTCACTGTGCCTCCGGGAAGGTCCGAGATGGCCGCAAGACGATCCAAGAGGTACCCAAAAACGGCCCAAAAAGGCCTCAGGAGGCTCTCCAAGAGGGGCCTTGGGAGGCAAGCCTCGGGTTCTCGCAACATCGGTCTTCCGCGCGCGAGGCCCAGAGAGGCCCCCCAAGACAGCCCCGGAAGGCGCCGGACGGGCGAAGAGCGTCCCAAGACGGCCCAAGAGAGCCCACAACGGCCCGAAAAAAACCCAAAGGCCCTCGAGAAACCCCAGAAGTCCTCGAAAAGGGCTCCTGAGGAAGCTTCGAAGACGGCCCCAGAGGGCCCCCTCGCCAATGTTCCCCCACTGGCTCCCCGACGGCCCGGGCACCACGCAGCGCGACATGTCACGACACAGGCGTTTCCAGAGGGCCGTGGCGGCGGTGATCCACCAGAGGCGTCTTCGATGGAACGGGGCGCACATCCCTCGCAGAAGACCGGAATGTCGCTCTCGCATCGGCGCGGCGCCCATTCTTCCAGAGACTTGCGCTCCCGCTGGAGCGCGGCGCGCAGCTCTCGCACGCCACCTCGTCGACGCGCGGGCCGACGAGAACGGGCCATCGCTCGGACGTCCATTCCCTGTTTTTGTTTTTCCGGTTTCGCGCGTGGTTTCTTCGCCAGATGGTCGAGGAGGCTCCTCGAAGGTCCTCGCCGAGAAAAAAAATGCACACGTCCGAGCGATGCCAGGAAAATGCATGTCGCCCTCGCTGTGAGGCCTCGCGAATTGCGCCTGCAAGCAGCGTCCCCGCCCCGGTGCGGCGCATATCCCGCGGGCGGGCGCGACTGGTCGCCCTCGCCCAGGCTTCGGGGCGCACCTCGCTCGGCAGTGGCGTCCCGCGCGCGCGCGGCGCACGGCTCGCTGACCGACCGGCAGGAGATCGACCGCGGCAGCGAGGCCGCGCGAGAGCGGGCGAAATACCGACCTCGCCCGAGCGTCGCACGGGTTGTGAGTGAAAGTGGCAGCGCTGTGCCGGCGCGGCGCACTCGGGGGCGGCCAAGAGGGGGGCGTCCAAGAGGGGGGCGCGCAAATCATGGACGGCGGCACGGGCGCGGCCCAGGGGGGGGGGCCCAGGGAACGCAATGAAACAAGAAGAGGCGCCATGAAATCTGGGGAGATATCATGGCCTCCGCCAGGAGATTCCCCCCCCAATCATCACCCCCCTCCTTGACGTCCCCGACGCGCGCTTCGTCGTCGCCGCGCCACGCGGAACTTTTGCCGCTCCCGCCCCTGCGCGGCCCGCGTTGCGTTCCTGTCGCCAGTCGTCGTCGTCGTCGTCGTCGTCGTCGTCGTCGTCGGAGGAGGAGGAGGAGGAGGAGGAGGAGGAGGAGGAGGAGGGGGGAGGAGGAGGAGGAGGAGGAGGAGGAGGGGTCGCACGCGAACGCCGTTCGTTCGAAGCAGGTTGTGGCAAGCTCGATTCTTATGCGACGGGAGGGAGGGGAGGAGAAGCGCGGCCCCTGACTCGCAAGACCTGGCTGGCTAGATCATCCATTCCCCCCTCCTTCCCTTCTCCCTTCCTCCTCCTTTCTATATTCCTCTCTCTCTCCTCTTCCTCCTCCTCCTCCCCTCCTCCTTCCTCCTCCTTCTCTTCTTCCTCCCTCCCTCCTCTCCTCCTCCTCCTTCCTCCTCCTCCTCCCTCCTCCTCCTCGTCCTCATCCTCCACCCCTCCTCGTCCTCTTCCTCCTCCTTCTCCCGTCGTCGTCCCCTCCTCCTCGTCCTCCTCGTCCTCCTCGCCCCTCCTCGTCGCTCCTCTCCTCCTCCTCCTCCTCCTCCTCCTCTCCTCCTCCTCCTCCCTCCTCCTCCCTCCTCCCCCCCCCCTCCCCCTCCCCCTCGCCCTCGCCCCCCTCCCCCTCCCCCTCCCCCTCCCCCTCCTCCTCCTCCTCCTCCTCCTCCTCTCTCCTCCACCTCCTCTCCTCCTCCTCCTCCTCCTCCTGCTCCTCATCCTCCTCCTCCTCCTCCTCTCCTCCTCCTGCTCCTCCCCCCCCCCTCTCCTCTCTCCTTTTCTTGTTGCACGTCCCTCCGTTTCTGATGCTCGTCCCCGTCCTCTTCCATCATCATCAGCATCAGCATCATCATCAGCATCATCACAATCACCATCATGACCGCCATCCTCACCACCGCCACCATTATCACCAACACCATCACCATCATCATCCACATCATTTTCGTCACTGTCATCATCACCCTCACCACCACCACCACCACCACCAAACTCATGATCATGATCCGGATCTGGATCAGCATCACCAACATCATCAACATAATCACCATCACCGTCATTCTCATCAACATCATCATCGTCGGCATCATCATCATCTTCATCATCACCATCGCCACCATCATCGGCACCAGTATCAACATGTTCGTCACCACCATTATCATCATCATCATCATCATCATCATCATCATCATCATCATCATCAGCATCATTATCGCCACCACCATCACCATCATCATCATCAGCGGCACCATCATCATCAGCATCATCATAACCATCATCGTTTTCCTCATCGACACCATCATCACCACCGCCATCGTCATCATAATCCCCACCATCATCATCAATAGTATTATGAACATCGTCATCATCATCGCAATCATCCTGATCATCATCAACATCATCATCATCATCATCACCACCATCAGCATCATCATCAACCCTCCATCGTCCAAACTTGCCATCCGTCCGCCCATCCCGCCTCCTTCCCCTTGCCAGGGCACAACACCTGGGCGACACAACCCGAAGGGAGGTGCCCAAGGTGCCTGCGCGAATTCACATGCAGTCGGACCTCGCAGCGTGAACGGCGGCACAGACCCGCCCCAGGCGTCACATCTGAGCCGCCGTCGCAGGCGGATTTTGGGCGAAACATTACAACATACCCCAAAAAATGCCAGCGAATACCCCAAAATAATCAGAAAGTCGTCTCCAGTCTATTTTCTAAAATCCGCTGGCCCCCTTGCGGGGCCATCAGGCCGCGAGGGTTAGGCTTGCTGCTCCCTGCACCAGTTCCAGCTTCCAGCTTCCATTGTTACAGTGCTGTTTTCTGCTTCCTACTGTAAGTTGTTACTGCCCGCGCGAGGGGGGGGAGCCGAAAAAAGCCCTGGTTAGCACCCCCCGGGAGGGTTCTCAGAATTCCTGAGGGGGGTCAAAATTGACACCCCAAAACAAAAGGGATTTGCCACATTTCTGAATTTCGGTGGCACCCCTCACGCAGATCGGCGGGGTCAGGGTCCAAAAACACAGGGGATTTGCCACATTTCTGAAATTCGGTGGCACCCCTCATGCAGATCGGCGCAAGCGCTTCCATGCCCTCGGCCTGCGAGCTGGAGCGCCCCTGGAGCTGCCCGACGAGCATTCCGTGGGGGTCTGCACGAGCGGGGGCGCTTCCAGAGCGGCCCGAAAAACATTCCGTGCGAGCCGGCGCGAGCGGGAGCGCTTCCGCAGCGAAGGCGCTCCAATGATTTGCCACATTTCTGGAATTCGGCGGCACCCCTCACGCAGATCGGCGGGGTCAGGGTCCAAAAACACGTGGGATTCGAAACATTTCTGAAATTCGGTGGCACCCCTCACGCAGATCCTGCGGGTCAGGGTCCAAATACTGAAGGGATTTGCCACACGTCTGAAATTCGGCGGCACCCCTCACGCAGATCGGCAGGGTCAGAGTCGAAAAACACATGGGTCCCGACACTGCTTCACGGCAAAGCCAAAGCCTCATGACTTCGCCCTTCCATGGCCCATTCTCCGAGAGAGGGGGCCGGCGGCTGTGGGCGAAGCCCTTACGGATATTCTCAGAACCATCATCATGATCAACATCAACCTCAACATCAACCTCAACCTCAACCTCAACCTCAACCTCAACCTCAACCTCAACCTCAACCTCAACCTCAACCTCAACCTCAACCTCAACCTCAACCTCATCATCATCATCATCATCATCATCATCATCATCATCATCATCATGATCAACATCAACATCAACATCAACATCAACATCATCATCATCATCATCATCATCATCATCATCATCATCATCATCATCATCATCATCATCATCATCATCATCATCATCATCATCATCATCATCATCATCATCATCATCATCATCATCATCATCATCATCATCATCATCATCATCATCATCATCATCATCATCATCATCATCTCCCTCCAGTAGAGAGACACGCCCGACTTCACGCTCTTCGGATCCTGCCGCCGCCGCGGGGCGGCGGCGCGCGCGCGCGCGCGCCGCGGCCCCCCGCGGCGCGCCCCGCCGACGGTGGGCACACGCCCCCCCCATCGGGGCAACGGCGGCGTCGCGAGGCAGAGGGGGGGGGGGGGGAGGGGGCCACGGGGACGGGGGGAGGCGGCGCGGCGGCCCCCAGCAAGGCGCAGGGCCGACGGCGGGCACGCCCCCCCCGCCGCCCCCCGGGGGGCCACGGCGCCGCGAGGCGGTTGGGGCGGGGGGGGGGGAGGGGCCACGGGGCCGGGGGGGGAGGCAGCGCAGCGGCCCCCCCAACCGCCGGCGGCGAGCACGCCCCCTCCTCGGGGCCGCGGCGCCGCGAGGCACGTGGGGCGGGGGGGGGGGGGGGGGGGGGGAACGGGAGGGGGGGGGACAAAAAAAAAAAAAAAAAAAAAAAAAAAAAAAAAAAAAAAAAACGGGGCCGGGGGAGGGAGAGCGCGGACGGGGGAGGGGGCCAGCGCAGCCCGGCGCGCCCCCCCCCCCCCAGCCGCCGACGGCGGGAGCGGGAGGTCCACTGCAGGAGAGGCCACGGGTGCCGACGCTGGCGCGTCGGGCCGAGGCGAGCCGGAGGCGGCCACGAGGGGGGCGTCCAAGAGGGGGGGGCACAAATAGACCGACCGACACGAGGCTCGCTGACCGACCGAGTCGCTCGCTGACCGACCGGCACGAGATCGACCGCGGCAGCGAGGTCGCGCGAGAGCGGGCCAAATACCGACCTCGCCCGAGCGTCGCACGGGTTGTGAGTGAAAGTGGCAGCGCTGTGCCGGCGCGGCGCACTCGGGGGCGGCCAAGAGGGGGGCGTCCAAGAGGGGGGCGCGCAAATCATGGACGGCGGCACGTGCGCGGCCCAGGGGGAAGCCAGGGACGCAGTGAAAGAAGAAGAAGAAGCGCCATGAGATCTGAGCGAATGTCATGGCCCACGCCATGATATCCCCCCCCCCTAAATCATCACCCCCCTCTTGGCCGCCCCCGAGTGAGGAAACGGCGGCGCCCAGCCTGATAGTGACGCGTCGCGGGGCCAGGATGTACCTCCTCGCCCACACGTTGGATATGCAGACAAAGGGGGCAGACAAAGAGGGAGGGGGAGGAGAGGGAGAGGACGAAGGAGGATGCTTGAAGTGGTGCGACTCTGGGGCGCCGTGACCCTGCGGGAGGGACTGTTCCAACATGGTACCGAGGGGAAGGCCCTCCCCTTCGCCGCGCGGTGTTTCCGAGGAGGAGGAGGAGGATGAGGTGGAGGAGACGGGGGAGGAGGAGGAGGCGGAGGAAAACATGTGTAAACCCAAGACGCATCAACGATGTTGCAATACACCTTCCCCCCGAGCTCCCTCTTCATAGGTCCCTAAAAAATGTTTGTTCATTGCACGAAGTGGCCTCTTAGAAAAAGGCAACCATCTGAGAATCCTCAGTCGTAAAAAAACACAGCACCTGGGACTTCGATGCCGTAGATCAACGTGATTGCTGCGTCCTGACAGTCCGAAATCGTGCCATAACTCCGTTTCTGGGACCTGACCGCCGCAAATAAACATGACTCCTGGACCCTGGCAATCCTGGATCGTGCCAAAACAGATGTCCTGGGACGCCATACGAAGCCTTGAACTTGTTGCACAAGTGAAAGACGTATGTGCGCGGCGCTACAGGTGATACTTATAGGCTGAACAGAAATAGTTGGCTGTTTTTGACACCGCTGCAAACATCTAAGACGAACGCGCGCGGCGCTGAAGCGGGAGCCGCACGTTGGAAACCACGCGCCCCCCATCGGTGATGCTTGTGGAAGCCTGTGAAACGAATGCGCGCGGCGCTCCAGCGGCAACCACACTTTGAAGACCGCCCGCCCTTCGTCTACGAGGCTGATGCAGGGTGCAAGCTTCCAAGATCGCAAACGGTGGGGGGGGGCCCAGGCGCGGCGCCCAGCCCGCGACGCCGACGCGCCTGGAGAGTGCGGCGGGGAGGAGTCAGTGAAGAGAAGCACGGGCGGGGGAAGCGAAGGAGGAGGGCCCTGCCTCCCCTCGCCGCGCGCCGGGCTGGGACGCCTCGACCCCGTGGGAGGGACCAGAGGCCTGATGCACCACCCTGGTCCCTTCGCCGCGCGTGCTTCCTAGGAGGAGGCGGAGGAGGAGGAGGAGGAGGAGGAGGAGGAGGAGGAGGAGGAGGAGGAGGAGGAGGAGGAGGAGAAGGGTACTGAGGGTACTGATGATCCGGGGTGGGTCCACACCCCCTGGCACACAGGCCGAAAGCAGGAGGCTAGCCTATGCTATCCTCCTCATTCCAATCCGCCGATACGTCCTCCCGGCGGCGCTGTTCACTCTCCCAAGCAACAAGCGCCTCGGGGGTAGCGGAACCGTGCAAATTCGTAATCAGTTGGGGTGACAAGGCCAGAAGCTCAGCGATCGCTGAGGTCGGGAGAGGATCACCCTCGGCCGCTACTGGTGCCTCTACAGCTTCGCTGTTAGGACCCGCATCCCAACCAGCACCACCCCCAACAGGCTCAAAGCCAAGCAAAGGACCCCAAACAGCCTTCGTCCCGTCTGTCGGGCCAAACGGAGTGCCCACAGTGGCCTTACCCAGGTTATGGCCTGGGAACAAACCACGCTTTAAACGTGACCTCTGGGTCTTATACCCCGAATGGGAGGATCCTAGGGCCCTCCCCCCGTCGTAGCGCGCCAGACTGCAGAGCGTCTCGGCCATCGGGTCCCTCCCCCTCGCCGCCCTGGCATCCTAGGAGGGGGGGGCGGGGGGGGACATGAGGAAACGACGAAGAGGCGAAAAAGGAGGAGGAGGAGGAGGACGAGGAGGAGGAGGAAGAGGCGACAGAGGAGGAGGAGGAGGAGGAGGAGGAGGAGGAGGAGGAAGAGGAGGAAGAGGACGACGACGAGGAGGACGAGGATACCGAAAAACAACGGAAGAGGAGGAGGCGACTGAGGAGGCGAACGAGGAAAGGAGGAGGAGGAGGAGGAGGAGGAGGAGGAGGAGGAGGAGGAGGAGGAGGAGGAGGAGGAGAGGAGGAGGAGGAGGAGGAGGAGGAGGGAGAGGAGGAGGAGGAGGAGGAGGAGGAGAGGAGGAGGAGGAGGAGGAGGAGGGAGAGGAGAAGGAGGAGGAGGGAGAGGAAGGAAGATGAGGAGTGGGAGCGGGAGCGGGAGCGGGAGTGGGGGTAGAAATATGAGTAGGAGTAGGAGTAGGAGTGAGAGGAAGAGGAGGAGGAGGAGGAGGAGGAGGAGGAGGAGGAGGAGGAGGAGGAGGAGGAGGAGGAGGAGGAGGAGGAGGGAGGAGGAGGAGGAGGAGGAGGAGGAGGATAAGAGGATAAGAGGATAAGAGGAGAAGAGGAGAGGAGGATGATGGCCTCCCCCCCCCCATCGCCGCGCGCCAAGCAGCGGGGGGGATCTCGGCCTGCGAGTCCCTCCCCCTCGCCGCGCGGTGTTTCCGGGGATGGGGGAGGCAGAAGAAGAGGAGGAGGAAGCGAATGAGGAGGAGGAAGTGGATGAGGAGGAGAAGGAAGAATGAGAATGGAATGGGACGCTCGTGCGGGCAATCGCCCGGGCCCCTTAAGGGCGGAGCGGGCGAGGCCGTGGCCTCGCAGATATGGCCGGCTAGCTGGAAGCATACTCAGGCGGCCGGCGCCACAGAAGTATCAGGAGTGGAACACGCGACAAATTGTGTTTCCAGTTTAGTCCAAGTTGAATCATCGGTCGCCAGTTTAAGCCAGTCGACGTTGTTCACGTCGTAGCTGCTCCGGGCGGGTCTCTCTTGCACGCCATGGGGTACGAGAAAATCACGCACGTCATCACCCCATCGCTTCTGCTGTCCTCCCGAATTCCTGTTGCCTTTTTGGAAAGTATGGAGGCTCGGGTGCCAGTTGACCACGCATTGAGACCATTCTCGAGGGGACTGCTTCGCCACTCTCGCGGCACACCTCCACACCAATCGCCGTTGCCTCGTATTCCAATCGAGCACACTGTGCTTGTGCATGAGGCTTTCTGCTAGTCTTGTCGTGCGCTTGATGTATTCGACCCACGACTCCAAGACAATGCTCTCCAGTGCGACGTTCTCCTCGTTGTCGGTGCTGGGGATGTTAGCCGTGCTGGTATCTGCGTTTGGGTGGGTAGATGACGGTCGGTTGCGTTTTGCTTCTCCGTGCGCGTCGTCTTCGTGGGTTTGCGGTTCTGAGGTCGCTTGAGTCGCGCGCTGGTTGGTCGCACTGGATGTCGGCCTCGTGTTGGCGGTGTTGCGTCGTCGTGGGGAGCCGACAGTCATTCGTAACATGCGTCGTTGGGTGCATCGTAACCGTTGTCGTAAAGGCTCGGTCAGAGTCCAAGTGGCCGCCCCGTATAGTGCCGTCGGTGTGACAGTGCCTTCGAAAAGCTGGAGTCGGTGCTTCAAGGGGTAGCGCTTCGCTGTGAGCTCCTCTTTGCGAGCAGGGAAGGCTGCCCAACCTGCCTTGATCCGGCGTTGCACCTCGGTGTGCATGGCGTCTTGGAAGCTGATCTGCTGTCCCAAGTACTTGACTGACCCACTGTGAGGTAAAATCTCGATGTCCATGCTGTTGATGCTCACCTTGTGCTGCCGTGATCTCCCAGTCCTCTCAGTCAAATTCGTCAGGATCTTCGTCTTGTCCGGGTGGATGTGGAGGCCGTGTTGTTGTGCAGCTGTGGCCATGTGTTCAGGCATTGTCGTCGAGCGCGGTAAAGTGCGGCTCGTCAGAAGGACGTCGTCGGCAAAGCGCAGGTTGGTGAGAGAGCAGTCTTTTGCGAAGCCGAGTTGGATGCCTTGGTTGCGCTTTTTTCCATGTGTTGACAAGTGGGCGCATGATATGTTCAAGAAGCGAATTGACAAGTAGTGAACTAAGGGGATCGCCCTGTTTTGTGCCCCTCTGCAGGTTGAATAGGAGGCTGGTCGCGTCTGTCCGCGCCGTGGCTGTTTGGCCAGAATGCATCTTCCGGAGTCGGTGCATGTAGCTTGGTGCGACGCCTTGGCTCTTGAGCGCGGTCCAGAGGCTCTCGTGCTCGACCGTGTCGAAAGCCTTCTTGAGGTCAAGCGTCGCTATCCATAGTGGTTGGTTCCATTCCCGAGCTCTCTCCCGAAGCATGTGGAAAGGGAAGAGGTGATCTTGCGTCGAACGTCCCAGGCGGAATCCTGCTTGGTCTGGGAGCCGTTGTTTGTCCAGGGGCGGCTGCAGTCTATAGTATAGAAGCTTGCTGAAAAGTTTGTAGAGAAGGGGAATGGTGCAGGTTGGCCTGTAGTTCTGAGGTTGCATGGGGCCACCTGCTTTTGGGATTGCTGTGATGACTGTCTGTCGTCAACTCTGCGGGGTAGGCGCATCGGCTTGTATGACAATGTTGTTTAATTGGAGTACGGCTCGTTTGAGTTCTATGGGGCATGCTTCAACATTTCGGCTCTGATTCCGATCGTGTCGGGTGCTTTTCCCCGCTTAAGGTTGGACGGTCCCCTGTTGAGCTCGTGGATTGTAAAAAGCGGCACCGTGTCGTCAGAAGGCTCAGGTGGTGAAGATTGTCGAGTGGAGTGATACAACTGCTCGTAGAAATCTGCAAAGACGTTCGCAATTGAGTCTCTGCTGGTATGCTTCGTGTCGTCCTTGCCGCGCATTTCCGTGATTAGTGTACGCTTCCGCCCTGATTTAATGGTCGTAATGCGCTTGAGACCACGGTAGTCCTCGAGTATGGTGCTGATCTGCGTACGTCGTGTTGCTCGTTTTTGCCGTCGTATCTCTTGTCGGATTTGCTTGCTGGCGTCGCGTCGGGACTGTGTATTGTCATTCGGGATGTTGCGCCTCTGCCGGACCAGCGCTTGGAGGTGCACGTTGGTCGAGAGGTGCGGTCTCAGTTGCGCCGGCTCCGCAATGCTTTTTGTCGTTGCTTCCAACATGGATATCTCAATATGGTTGCTGAGCTCTTCTGGCGGTCGGGGTAGGTCTGCTGCAGAGATAACGTCTTTGGCCGTTGTGTGATACGCCTCAACGTTGACGTGGGCCCAACTGCGGGTGGTCGTGTGTCGCGATGTGTGCTTGGGCTGGTGCTGCTCGTCGTGCGTATGCCGGTCAGAGGGGATGCGTCGCTGGATGCAGAAGTGCGCAACCACGGCCTTGTGATCTGAACCTAAGTCCACTGCGTCGTTCGCCTCCACGTTGCGTCATTGTCGGAATAGGCGCCTGGAGGCAAGGATGTAGTCGAACTGCTTCTCGGAGCCATTGCTGTGAGTGTAAGTTACTTGCTGCCCCACTGGCTTGCAAAAGAATGTATTCGTGATAACAAGACGTTCTTTAGACGCCCACGCACGTAGCCAAGCCCCTCTCGAATCACACTTCCCATACGCGTGATGTCCGATGTGCCTGGCGTCAGTTCTAGGCTCGTCGTCGTCGGCATAGTCGTCGTGCCGCATAGGTTCGATTGAATCCAAGCGTCCAACTTGTGCATTAAAGTCTCCAGCCACAACAACATGATGTTTTTGTTCGCGAGCTTCGGCGTGCAATGCAGAAATCAACGTGTACAGTTGCTCCACATGTTGGTCACTGTATCCCGTGTGCGGGAAATACGCTGCGACTAACATCGATTTGAATGAGCCCCGCCGTATGTGGAGCGCTGCATGCCTAGCGCTAACACCTTGGAACTGTTTGATGTGTTTGCCCCATCGTTTGTGCACCAACACGCCAACCCCGTGAGAGGGCTGATCATGATCAGATCCGGCAAAAATATGGCCTTCGGCAGTCTCCCACATCTCTGAAACTGCTGTCCTCCAGGTTTCGTTGAACAGTATGAAGTCCCAGTGTTCTGTGCCCATCTCGATGATCACCTCATCAATGCGGTCATCGTTAAGAGAACGTGCATTTGTGTGAAGTACCGTTAGTGACCACGTGCCATCTTGGGCTGTGGCTTGATGGTCTCGCCGGTGTCTTGGTTGAGATGGTTCACTGTGAATGCTTAGCACGTGTGGAGGGGCCTGAAGAATGCAAGCGGGAACGTCGCCGTCGACGTGGGTGTAATCGGCTCTACCCCCGCCTGTGCTCCTGGGTGGATGTGCGGAGTGGTGTGCTGGTGGACGCTGGGTCAGAGGTGGGAGCAGGAGGTCGGTAGGTGGAGGTGGGCTGTGGAAGGCTGGTGTTGCGTGTCGCTGGTTGTCAGAGTTTTGAACGTGTAGGTCGATAGCTGGAGCTGGAAGTTGTGATAGGTGGGGGTTGCTGGTTAGAGCTGGTTGTTGTGGGTCGATGGTTAGAGGAGAAGGAGGAGGAGGAGCAGGAGAAGAGGAGGAGGAAGAGGAGGAGGAGGCGAAGGAGGATGAGGAGGCGACTGAGGAGGTGACGGAGGAGGCGAAGGAGGAGGCGGAGGAGAAGAGGAGGAGGAGGAAGGGAAGAGGAGAAGCGGAGGATGATAAGGATGAGTGAAGGGGCCCTGGGACACACAAATGAATACACACAAATGAAACATTTCCCCACATTTTCAAATATTTTCTGGGTTTCTGTCTTCCCGCCCACTTCCCATATTTTCTCATATTTTCTGGGACTCGACGATTAATTGTGTCTGTGTGTTTTTTCTCCTCCTGAATGAGAAGGATGAGGAGGCGACTGAGGAGGCGGAGGAGGAGGCGGAGGAGGAGGAGGAGGAGGAGAAGGAGGCCCCTTTCGCCGCGCGGCAAGCCGCAGGGAGATCTCGGCCCGCGTGCCCCCCCCCGCCGCCCGCGCGGCGGCCCGCGCGGCGGGGGCGGTCAGGAGGGACACTCACCGTCGAGCGCCGCGCCCGCGCGTGCGGGCCCTGGGTGGGCAATAATATATACCCCCGTTGGATGGGCTATACCCCGGCTGGTTGGGTGATACCCCGGTTGGCCGGGGGAACCCCCTCTGGAATGTGAGCTTCGGGAGACTTTTTCCGCAATGGATGCCGGTTGTGAGCAATTTGTTATAATAACCGGGGGGCAACCCATCCGCAGCAAAGCTATTCTGAGTGGGCGGTTGCTATGTGAACCGTGTATCTCTAGATCTGAGTAATCGATGTGAACGGCTTACGGCTCCTATGTGAAACGTATACGAATCAAATATGAACCGTATACAATTCCACTGTGAATCGTATACGGCTCCTATGTGCATCGTATACGATCCCGATGTGAATCGTGTAGGAGTACTATTTGAAGCGCATACGAGCCAGATGTGACTCGTATACGATTCCAATGTGCACCGTAGGCGACCCCTAGATGAACCCCTATATGAGTCAGACGAGTCTTATGTAAACCGTATACGGTTCCAATGTGAATCGTAGACCATTCCATGTGAATCGTACACAAATCCTACGCGTATCGTAAACGATTCCTGTGTATCGTGATCCCTTGTGAATAGTCCGCCGATCTGGCGTGAGCCTCAGCAAGAGCTTCAGCTCTCAGCCCAAGCGAGAGCTTCAGCTCTGCTTTGGGGGGGGTCGCCGGGGTGGCTCTGCCGGGGAAGGGGGGAGGGGGGGCGCTCCTCCATCTCGCGTTTTCTTAATGATTTGCGCATCCCCAAGATGTTTCGGGGGGTACCAGGGCCCCCCCCCAGGACTCTCCCCTCTGGGGAATGGGGGAAGGGGGGGGGGTGCGGTCCCCCATCTGGCGTTTTCTTACTGATTTGCGCATCCCCAAAATGTCTCGGGGGGTCCCAGGGACCCCCTCAGATCTAACCGCTACCGCCCCCAGGACACTCCCCTCGGAACCCTTCAGGCACCCCCCCAGAGGGCACATCAGCTCCAAAAAGCGTCCCCGACGACTCCAAGAGCGCCCTCCCTCCCAAACAGCGTCCCCGACGACTCCAAGATCACCGAATCGGGAGCCCCCCGGATCGGCGGCACTGGCTGGAGACCATTACAATATACGGTTCCGATGTGAAGCGTATGCGACTCCGATGTGGGTCGTATACGACTCAGATATGACTTATAAGCGACTCTTCTGTGAACCGTATACGATTCACACGTGGGTCATATACCAATCCTGTGCGAATCGTACGCGAATCCTACGTGAACAGTATGCGCATAAGTGACTCGTCCACGACCCCCACGTGAATCGCATGCGGCTCCTGTTTTGATCGTATACGATTCCAATGGCAATCGTATACAACTCCTATGTGAATCGCATGCGCTTCCTATGTGAATCGTATACGCTTCCAATGTTAGTCGTAGACGATTCCTGTGTGAAACGTACACGCGTGACGCGTGCTATGTGAAGCGTACGAACCGTATACGAGTCTTCTGTGAAGCGTACTCCTATGTGAAACCTACACGCGCGCTATGTGAATCGTACGAACCGTATACGGTTCTATGTGAATCGCATACGGTTCCAATGTGGATCGTATACAGGCCCATGTGAATCGTATAGTACAGGTCCTAAGCGTATCGTATTCGGTTCCTGTGTGAACCGCATACGATTCCCACGTGAATCGTATACGAATCGTGCGTGAATCGAAGCGTATACGATTCCTACGTGGGCCGCGTACGTTTCCCATAATCGTAAACGGTTCTGATACAAATCGTGTACGAACCCTTGGCGAATCGTACATGGTCCCCATGTGAATCGCACAGGGTTTGTGTGTGAACCGGATACCGTTCCTATGTTGGTCGTCTACGATTCCTATGTGAATCGCATGCGATTCCAGAAAGGAGCCGTAAAGAACCCTAAACGAATCCTTAGGAATCTCACAGATCCCTCAGGAATCCGACGGAATCTGACGCAATTCTAAAGAGGCCGCAGGACTCCTAAAGAACCCCTGATGAGCATCAGGAATCGTAAAGACTGTGCCGAGATGGAATCCTGAGAAAATCCTCGTCATCGTCATTACCATTACCATCATCACCATCATCATCATCATCATCATCATCATCATCACCATCATCACCATCATCACCATCACCTTCACCATCATCATCAGCATCATCATCGTCGTCATCGTCATCCTCCTCATCATCATCATTCATCATCGTCCTCATCCTCATCATCACCACCACCATCACCATCATCACCAGCATCTTCAGAATCATCAGCATCATCAGCATCATCAGCATCGTCATCATCGTCATCATCAGCATCATCCTCACGATCACCATCACCATCATCATCCGTATCATCATCATCATCACCATCATCATCATGCTCATCAGCATCAGCATCAGCATCATGACCACCATCACCATCACCATCATCATCACCATAACTATCACCGCCATCATCATCACTACAACCACCAGCATCATCATCACCATCACCACCATCATCATCAACATCATCATCATTCTCTGTCAGCATCATCATGATCACCACCATCACCACCACCACCACCATCACCATCATCATCATCATCATCATCATCATCATCATCATCATCATCATCATCATCAGCAGCATCGTCATCATCATCATTATCATTATCATCATCATCATCACCACCACCATCATCATCATCATCATCATCATCATCATCATCATCATCATCATCATCAGCATCAGCATCATCATCATCATCATCATCCCTCCTTCTTCCTTCCGCGTTGTCCTATGTTCCTCATCCTCAACGTCCCTCCCCTTCTCATCTTTGATCCCTGCCACCTGCTTCCTCTCCTCCTCCCCGTGAGCTTCAAAACAACCATTCTGAGCGCCCGAGGCATAAAGATGCTCATTGCGGATCGTCGTGTCTGACGAAAATGGGCAACAAATAGAAGGACACCCCACCTCCGAAGACCATGTTGTTATTCATATTCGCGCCGGCTGTATCTGGCCATCTTGGCAGCACATCCAACCAACCCTGTGGGCGCAGGTGCTCTAAAGATGTCTCTCTTTCCGCTTCCAAAGACCCTCTTCCCTCTGGAGGGGAGCCGCTCTCCCCCTCCCTGATTTTTTGGGGACGAAGTGTCAGAGAGTGCGTGTTCGCCCGCGATGGCTCCAAGAGAGCCACCGATGCTCCAAGATGGTCTCCACAATGTCCCGAGATGGCGCAAGCTCGCTCAAGATGGACCCCAGTGCTCTCGGAGCCCACGAAGGAACACCCCAAGAAGCCAACATTAAGGAGGTGGGGAGGGGGATGAGGAGGGGAAGGAAGAAGATGGAGGTGGGGGGAAGGGGGAGAAGGAGGGGGAGGAAGAATAGCGAGGTGGGGGGGAGGAAGAATATGGAGGTGGCGGGGGGGGGGCCGAGGATGTATATGGAGACACGGGGGAGGTGTTTGGTGTTTGGTGATTGGTGCATGGTGTCTGGTGCGTGGTGATTGGTGTATGGTGTATGGTGCATGGTGTTGGATGTATGGTGTTTGGTGCATGGTGTATGGTGCATGGAGTTTGGTGTATGGTATTTGGTATATGTTCTTCTCGTTCTCCTGCCCCTCCTCCCCCTCCTCCTCCTCCTCCTCCTCCTCCTCCTCCTCCTCCTCCTCCTCCTCCTCCTCCCCACCCCCGCTGAGGGGCAACCATAGGGGGGGTCTGGCGTAGGGGTGGACACATCGACCTGGACTCGGCGATACATCGGCGATAGGCCCCCGACGGTGAATATCCGAACGCCCATGGGCAGGTTGGGGCCGTCGGGCCCCTATCGGCGATAAACGGGCGATTGGGGGTCGATGCATCCCCCCCTGTGAAGGGGTCCCAGGACACACAAATAAACACACACAAATAACAATATCCCCCATATTTTCGTATATGTGTGGTTTTTTCGTCTTCCCCCCCCCCATTTCCCATAGTTTTGCATATTTTCATGAGCATCGGCGATTAATTGTGTCTGTGTGTTTTTTCCCCTCCTGACCCTGAGCCTATCCCCCTCTATCGCTGCCCCTGACCCCGCCGTTCCTGGACAAGCTGGGGCCATCGGCCCAGATCGGCAATCAGTGGGCGATTGGGGGTCGATGCATCCCCCCTGAGCCTATCCCCCTCCATCGCTGCCCCTGACCCCGCCGTTCCTGGACAAGCTGGGGCCATCGGCCCAGATCGGCAATCCATGGGCGATTGGGGGTCGATGCATCCCCCCCGAGCCTATCCCCCTCCATCGCTGCCCCTGACCCCGCCGTTCCTGGACAAGCTGGGGCCATCGGCCCAGAGAATCAAAATCGGCAATCCATGGGCGATTGGGGGTCGATGCATCCCCCCTGAGCCTATCCCCCTCCATCGCTGCCCCTGACCCCGCCGTTCCTGGACAAGCTGGGGCCATCGGCCCAGATCGGCAATCAGTGGGCGATTGGGGGTCGATGCATCCCCCCCGAGCCTATCCCCCTCCATCGCTGCCCCTGACCCCGCCGTTCCTGGACAAGCTGGGGCCATCGGCCCAGATCGGCAATCCATGGGCGATTGGGGGTCGAGGCATCCCCCCCGAGCCTATCCCCCTCCATCGCTGCCCCTGACCCCGCCGTTCCTGGACAAGCTGGGGCTGTCGGCCCAGATCGGCAATCCGTGGGCGATTGGGGGTCGATGCATCCCCCCTGAGCCTATCCCCCTCCATCGCTGCCCCTGACCCCGCCGTTCCTGGACAAGCTGGGGCCATCGGCCCAGATCGGCAATCATGGGCGATGGGGGTCGATGCATCCCCCCCGCCATCGCTTGCCCCTGACCCCGCCGTCCTGGACAAGCTGGGGCCATCGGCCCAGATCGGCAATCAGTGGGCGATTGGGGGTCGATGCATCCCCCCTGAGCCTATCCCCCTCATCGCTGCCCTGACCCCGCCGTTCCTGGACAAGCTGGGGCCATCGGCCCAGATCGGCAATCCATGGGCGATTGGGGGTCGATGCATCCCCCCTGAGCCTATCCCCCTCCATCGCTGCCCCTGACCCCGCCGTTCCTGGACAAGCTGGGGCCATCGGCCCAGATCGGCAATCCATGGGCGATTGGGGGTCGATGCATCCCCCCCGAGCCTATCCCCCTCCATCGCTGCCCCTGACCCCGCCGTTCCTGGACAAGCTGGGGCCATCGGCCAGATCGGCCGATTGGGGGTCGAGCATCGGCCAATCCATGGGTTCCTGGACAAGCTTGGATCGGGTCGATTGGGGTCGATGCATCCCCCCCGAGCCTATCCCCCTCCATCGCTGCCCCTGACCCCGCCGTTCCTGGACAAGCTGGGGCCATCGGCCCAGATCGGCAATCCATGGGCGATTGGGGGTCGATGCATCCCCCCTGAGCCTATCCCCCTCCATCGCTGCCCCTGGGGGTCGATGCATCCCCCCTGAGCCTCCATCGCTGCTCCCGCCGCCATCGGCCCAGATCGGCAATAGTGGGCGATTGGGGGTCGATGCATCCCCCCGAGCCTACCCCTCCATCGCTGCCTGACCCGCCGTCGGACACCCTGGATCGGCCCAGATCCATGGGCGCGATTGGGGGGTCGATGCATCCCCCCCGGCCTATCCCCCTCCATTGCTGCCCCTGACCCCGCCGTCCCTGGACAAGCTGGGGCCATCGGCCCAGATCGGCAATACATGGGCGATTGGGGGTCGATGCATCCCCCCCGAGCCTATCCCCCTCCATCGCTGCCCCTGACCCCGCCGTTCCTGGACAAGCTGGGGCCATCGGCCCAGATCGGCAATCAGTGGGCGATTGGGGGTCGATGCATCCCCCCTGAGCCTATCCCCCTCTATCGCTGCCCCTGACCCCGCCGTTCCTGGACAAGCTGGGGCCATCGGCCCAGATCGGCAATCCGTGGGCGATTGGGGGTCGATGCATCCCCCCTGAGCCTATCCCCCTCCATCGCTACCCCTGACCCCGCCGTTCCTGGACAAGCTGGGGCCATCGGCCCAGATCGGCAATCCATGGGCGATTTCGGGGATGGACAGACCTCCCTTTAGTAAAACGTGGTTTAGTGAAAACGACTTCGGGCCCAAACCTGGCGGGCGCAAGCCTGGAAAATAACGGCCACGGCGCCCTCTCGAAAACCGAAAACGGACAATTCACCAATCGACGTGTCACTATTGGGGGTTCTGTCCACCCCCGACGATTGGGGGTCGATGAATCCCCCCATGACCTGAACTCCCATCTCCGATGGTTCTCGGGTCATACCTTGGGCCTCCGGCGGCCGTTCGGGAAGATCTGGCGAGGCGCAGCCGCTGGAAGGCATCCCGAGTCTGGAAAACCCTCCGGGAACCGAGGACAGCTGCCGCTGAGCCCATCCTTAGGTCGGGCACGTCCCCTCACAGGCAGAGCTTGGAGGAGAACCCCCAAAAAATGGTCGACAAACAACTACTCCCAAAGGGTCAAGATAGAGTATCAAAACATCGTCCCCCGACTATTTTTCGACTGATTTTGAAGATTCCTCCTGCAGGAGGGACGTGCCCGACTTAAATCTATCCCCCCCTATCTAGAGGCCTCCTAGATGGTGTCGGACTAGATGGGGTCGGAGGATCACACCGCATCGCCACTGCATCACCGATGTTTCGGCGATGCATCGGCGATGCATCGGCGACGTCGGCGACGCATCGGCGACGTCGGCGTGGGGAAACATGGGCTCCTCGTCGAGCCGCATCGTCGATGCATGGGCGATGCGTCGCGATCCTCCGACCCCATCGGGGAGGCTTAGACTATGGTTGCCCTGACTCCAGATCCGCCCTACTTTGGGGAAATTCGTACGTAGGGCTTGGAATTTCCGCCTTACTTTTCAAGCCCCGCTGATGCCAATTTCCGCCCTACTTTTCTGTTGCTGTTTCCGCCCTACTTCCGTGGATTTCCGCCCTATTTTATGTTGGGTGTAGAAGTTTCCGCCCTACTGCTTCGGCTTCTTATAGGTGGATTTCCGACGCAATTTAAGTTGGAAAAAAAGCCAAAGTAGGGCGGATCTGGAGTCAGGGTGCCCCAACGAAATGCCCAACAACAAGTGTTGTCCCAAACCAACAGCGGCCGCTGTTGGGCGGGCGGCCTTCTGTCTCGAATGGTCACAGGCCGCGGCGGCACCGACAGCGACTCCTGTCCAAGATGAACAGGAACTGCTGCTGGGCATTGTATCCAATTCTTTCTGTACCCATCTCGTGCGTGCAGAACCTGGGAGGCCCAGATACGAGACCGATGTTGCATCACGGCAGCAATTCGGCCCCCGACTTTCGTCCTGGGCTCGGCTTAGTGAAGTGATGAACTTCGGGGCCCTCACGTGGGAAAAAACACCACTTCACTAATCTGGGGCCCCTGGGGCCTCAGTGGGCCCTGGGGCCCAAAATTAGTGAAGTGATGATTTTCGGGCCTCGGACCAGACCACCCAGAGATCCGATGTCGTGATTTTTTCAATACGGGGTCCCCGGAAGTCTCGACCCATTCCCCAGGACCGGTTTTTCATTCTGAGTCGTTTTTTGACGGCCCCGAGGTCCGGCGAGGGCCCCTAGGGGCCGAAATTTGAGAAAAACCTCCGTCTTGATTTTTTCAATACGTTGGATCTCTGGGCATGCTCGCCCCTGGCCCCCCGCAGCCCCGGCCTGGCCGCGCGAGGGCCACGGCGCCGCCGGCCTCGCCCGAGGAGCCCGCCGGGCAGGAGCCCGCCCCGCCTGCGGCTCCGGGCCCGGCTGCGGGGCGGCCGCCCCTCCTCGTCCTCCTCGTCCTCCTCGTCCTCCTCGTCCTCCTCCTCCTCGTCCTCGTCCTCCTCCTCCTCCTCCTCCTCCTCCTCCTCCTCCTCCTCGTCTTCATCGTCCTCCTCGTCATCCTCCTCCTCCTCCTCGTCCTAGTCCTCCTCCTCCTCCTCCACTCCTTTTCCTTGTGAAGAACTTCTCCCCGTCGCACCCCGAGGCCAGTTTTCAGGGCGGGCCGGGCGTTTCGCCTGAGACTTCCTCACCACTGTTGACTCTGAGGCGTAAAAAATGGCAACAGCTTCACAAATGGAGGGCGGGTCGTTCTCAAAGTGCGGCTCTCGCCTCAGCGGCGCGCACATTCGTTTTCAAAATGTGCAGGGAGTTTCACGGATTGAGGGCGGGTCGTTTTCAACATGTGGTTCTCGCCTCCCATTTGCAAGAGCTTCTCAGATGGAGGGCAGATCGTTTTCAAAAAGTGGCTCGCGCTTTAGCGCCGCGCACACCTTGTATTAAAAAAGTGTAAAAGTTTCACGGATTGAGGGAGCGTCGTTTCCAAAGTGCGGCTCTCGCCTTAGCGCCGCGCACATTTCGTTTTAAACATTGCAAGGAGCTTCACGGATTGAGGGCGGGTCGTTTTCAAAATGTGGCTCTCGCCATAGCGCCGCGCACAGTTGTTTTAAGCATTTGCAAGAGTTTCGCGGATTCCTATGACCAGCGTACCAGAAATGGCGTTCTGGACGGATTCAGGATTATGCGGGCGCAACAATTATGTTGATTCGCGGTGTTGAAGTCCCAAAAACTGCGCTCTGTCGCGATTCCAGATCGCCAGGACGCAGCAGTCAGGTTGATCCGTGGCGTGGAAATCCCGAGAGCAATGTTTTGGCATGCTTCGGGGTCTTCAAACTGTTGTCTTCCCTCAAGTGAAACGAACCGTTGTATGCGGCCTCTGAGGAGGGAGCTTGGAGGGAGGGTCAGTTCCAACATCGTTGATGACTCTTGGGTTTACATTGGTCCTCCTCCTCCTCCTCCTCTTCTCCTCCTCCATCCCTCCATCCCTCCATCCCTCTTCCTCCTCGTCCTCCTCCGTCCCTCCATCCCTCCATCCCTCTTCCTCCTCGTCTTCCTCCATTCCCTTTCCTCCTCCTCCTCCTCCTCCTCCTCCCTCTCCTCCTCCTCTTCCTCCTCCATCCCATTTCCTCCTCCTGCTCCTGCCCCTCGTCCTCCTCCTCCTCCTCCTCCTCCTCCTCCTCCTCCATCCCTTGATCCCTCCATCCCTCTTTAGGGCTATCGGGCTACAGGGCATTAAGGCTATGGGGCTATAGGGCTACAGGGTTATAAGGCTATATAACTATAGGGCTATGGGGCTATAGGGCTATACGCCTATAGGACTATTGGGTTATGCGGCTGTAAGGCTACAATCTTATAGGGCTATATTTATATAGGGCTATACAGCTATGAAGCACCCGGGCACCTGGGCACCCGGGCGGGCCGCGGAAATCGGTGGCAAACCTCACCAACCTGTATGAATCCGCTTCTCGGACCCCCTACAGAGGCAAGCTCTGACTGGGGAAAAAAACAACACACCAAAAAGAAGCGACGCCACGATAATACGATTGACCGCCATCCCACAATACTTTTTTTAGCGCGGCCGCAGATTGTGGGAACTCGTTTTCTTCGCAACGTCACCACGGCACCACGCTCTTGTTGGTATCGCGTAGTTTCTTGGTGACCGTATGGAAAGACGCAGAACGCTTGCAACTACACAGGCCCACAAACATAACATCCAGGAATTAGTTTTGCTCCTCTACCCCTCCTTCTCCTGATATTCCACTTCTCTTTCCTCCCCGTCCCCGTCCCCCCTCCTCCTTTTCTATCTTCTTCGTCGCTATCTTCCTCCTCTTCTTCTTCCGCCTTCCAGCGAACTCACGATTGTGCCCCAGACTTTTCACAAGCTGTTACATTCTCCCATCAGAAACCTCCAGCTCGCGCTCAGCTGCCAGGTCCTCACACGAAGCGCCGCCGAATTCTGAACGCATTTGGGCGAACGGCCCGCGCTGCAGACAACGCGGCGTAATTTTTCCACGCGCCGAATCATAGTCGCGATGAATGTAATGGTGATGATAAGTACGTTGATGGTAACAATTAAGAGAATGAGAGACCGATCAAATGATGATGATGAACAGGAGCAAACGTGCTGTTTTTTATATTTCATAACTAACGCTGGCGCCCTCGATGTGTTGCGCCCCTGCGATTGCGAACAAGAGCAGGCTTCTTGCGCGCGCAGCGCCGAATGTAAAAACGAAAAGGTTCGTTGTGAGGACGTGCGTGCGGTCCTCCTTCTGGCTAAAGTATGCGTCAAGTTGTTCACCTGCCTGTGTGAGCCCTTTTTTTGCTCACTGCTGGAGTACAGTCCTTCCTGCTCTCAGACAAGGAGTGTCGGCTGCGCCGCGCGCAGAACTGCCGAACAAGAAATCTGTAATGGGCCCCCCGCGTTGTCTATAGAACCCGCATCTGGTTCGACTTGGGCCAGAGCTGCTCGGTTGCTTGAGAATTGCAAGTCGGCTTCTTGTTCTTCGGGGAGCGGGGCGCATCACAATTTTCCAAAAACATGGAATCCTTCAAGATATCGGCCACCAGAGAACAAGGTTTCTTCCCAGTCCTGATACATGCAATTGCAACATCCAACATAATCGCGAACGGAGAATTTACACTTCTTTAAGTGTCGCAGCGCTCCCTTTTCTGCAGTCCGCGCAGTCGTGATTCATCATGTCTCCCAGGTGGCGAACTGCATTCAAGGCTCCTGCTTGACCTCTCTTCTTCGTATCCGCTGTAACCCAGAGACCTCCAATTATGGTTCATCTCTTTTTAGTTCGACAGCCTTTTTTGACGTGCTGACATCGTCGGTCTTTTTTGTCAACAGCGGGTCTACCATTATTTGTATAGGTTCCTTGGACTGCTTCTTGTCTTTCATTGTGACGCGCGTTGCTCGCTCGTCCCCATCCGCTACGACGCCTTGAAGTGCATCCATGCATCCGTTTTGCTTGAACTGTTTGTCCTGTTAAGCTGCGTTGAATATTTCAACAAAAAAGCCTTCGTTCTCTACGCCATGCTCAGGGTCTTCCCTGGGATGGAATCTGTAATGTCGAAATCCCACACTTCTTCTTGAATCCTGAGGTAATAACACAAAGCGTAGTGAATCGTTCGCCCGAGAAAACCATCCATCTGATTTCTTTTGTTCTTTTCTGATGTCCCCTTTTCCTTGCGCTGTGGCTTCCAATCTGGGTACACCAATAAGATGGCCACCTCGTCCGTGGCGGTGAACTTCCCGCGGTGAGTGTGCGAGACATGTTCCTTAACAACAAACCACAACAAACCTCCTCTCCTCCTCGCTGTCAGTTTCCCCTCTACATTTTCATCCTCAACATATTCATATTCGGCGCCCTTATGTTCTCTCTTCGTATCCCCTTGGTCCTGAATTTCATCCCGCTCGCCACTCACATTCCCGATTTTCATTCGGGGGTGGATCGTGGAAGTGAGATTATGGTGGTTTTCGGATCGGATGTTTATCAAACGTGCGTTTTCAAATTCAAGCCCAGTATGCCATGCCCCAGGGCCCCTTCCGTGCAAGCATTGTTCTGGGTGTTTCAATCGATTGGCTGTGTCTGGCACAGGAGGAGGAGGAGGAGGAGGAGGAGGAGGTGGAGGAGGAGGAGGAGGAGGAGGAGGAGGTGGGGAGGTCGAGGAGGCCGAAAAAGAGGAGGAGGGGAGGAGGAGGGGAAGGGGGGAAGAGGAGGAGGAGGAAGAGGAGGCGGAGGAGGCAGAGGAGAGGAGGAGGAGGAGGGGAAGGAGGAGGAGAAGGAGGAGGAGGAGGAGGAGGAAGAGGGGAAGGAGGAGGAGGAGGAGGAGAGCAAGGAGGAGGACGAGGAGAGGAGGAGGCCGGGGAGGAGGAGGGGGCGGAGGAGGACGAGGAGGAGGAGGAGGAAGAGCAGGAAGAGGAAGAGGAAGAGGAGAGGAGGAAGGGAGGAGGAGGAAGAGGAGGAGGTCGCCTCCGGAACCGTCGGCCTCGTCCGCCACGCCGGCCTGCGCCAGAAAGGTCCTCACATTGGCGGGCCGCCCCTCTCCGCTCTGCTGCGCCCCCCCGCCCCGAAGAGCAACGTTACCCGCCGCTCGGAAAAAGTAGGCTTAGTCGGAAGGCGGAGGAGAGAGTTGTGAGGAGGGGGAGGAGGACGAGGAGGAGGAGGAGGAGGAGGAGGAGGAGGAGGAGGAGGGGGAGGAGGAGGAGGGGGTGGAGGAGGAGGAGGAGGAGGAGGAGGAGGAGGAGGAGGAGAAGGAGGAGGAGGAGGAGGAGGAGGAGGATCAGGAAGAGGGGAAACAGGAGGATTCGGGGAAACGTAGTTCGGGCCCACCCAAACAATCACAAAACACAGCAAAGGCAGATCGATTGTTGAAGCAGGACGGCGCTTTTAAGTCAGATTGGGGTCTGGGAATCCGAAATCACATACTTTCAACGACCAGCGCGGAAGGATGCCGAGGTTTCGAGGTGGAGGTTTGAGGTTTTCGGACGACTCGTTGGTCCTCGGCGGCTGTTGGGATGCCTCCCAGCGGCCGCGCCCCCCGCAAACGCGGGAAGACCACCGAAACCACTCCCTCGAAAATGAGGCCACGATCCGCCTGAAACCGTCAAACTAATCCCATCATTCAGCCACCTGCGAATGCTGAGACCAGGGCCCCCCGCAACAAGGCGCAGCGAAAAGAAGAGGACGAGCGGCACGGAGCGGCACAACTCCAATGTGCCGAAGCAGCTGCCCACAGCGGGCCAGTTCTGAAACAAGTTCAGAAGCAGGGAGAGGCCCCTGACAAGCAGCATCAGCGTGGAGGGGGCCGTCGCAAACTCCTGTCTCAGGCGAGAACCGCGCCGCCCGACTCGAACGAACAGCGCCATCATGTCTCGACGACAGAGCCGCGCCCAACCGCGAAGCGATCGCCTCATCGCCCCGAGCTGCTCTTGAAAAGGGGCCGCGACTTCCGCCCGAACAGACCCGTCAGACCTCAGCGAGAAAGCCGCGTCCAAACGCGGCGCGGCCGCTTCTGGCTGCTCCTGGAAAGATGCCGAGACCTCCGCCCGAGACGGCTGCGCGCCGGCGCCGGGACACGTGGGGGCCGGCCCGCGACGCGCACCGCCGCCAGGAAGATGCCCGCCACCGCCGGGGCGATCAGCGCCAGGAAGATCTGCGCGGTCCGCCGCGCCACCAGCTGCCCCAGGAGGTCGGGCAGACCGGCGCCGCGGGCAGGGAAGTCGAGGGAGGAGCACCGCCAGGCCCGGCAACGCGGCCCAGGTGATGGAGGCCAGGCCCCTCGCCAGGAAGATCAGCAGCTCCGCGCTGGAATGGCATGGCGTTGAAGATCAAAGCGAAGCATGGCATGGCGTGGCACTGCGTAGTCAAGCACTGCATATGCTGGCATTGTAGCTGAAGGCATGGCATCGCACAGCGGAACACCACATAGCATTGGATTGCATGCCATGGCATGACGCCAGCCGACGGGAGCACGATTCGGAACGAGCGGAAGCGCGGAAATGAGGCACGCGCTGCAGCGGGAGCGCGATTCGGAACGAGCGAAGCGCGGAGATGAGGCCAGCGCTGCAGCGGGAGCACGAAGCAGAACGAGCGGAAGCCCAAAAATGAGGCCAGCGCTTCAGCGGGAGCAACATTTAGGAACAAAAACAAGCGAAAACCCAACTCCGGGGAATCCTGCGTACAGAACAGTACGCGGAGGGGGGCCGAACATCTTCCAGACGTTATCAGGTCATCAGGGGAGAGAGTAGTATTCACACTGTGTAATTGTAAAGGAAAGGGGGGGGGGACGTGATCCACAACACAGCAGCGCATCAGGACGATTCGGCGGCCCTCAAAAGCTCTGCGATCTGGGCCTCCTGCAACTCCTCCTCCTCCTCCACCTCCGCCGCCCTCTTCCTCGTCCTCGCTCCCTCCCCTCCTCTCCCCCTCCTCTTCCTCCTCGCCCCTATCCTCCGCCCTCCTCCTCCTCCTCCTCCCCCCCCCCCCGGGGCGCCTCCTCAGCGCCTCCAGCTTCGCCTCCGCCCGCATGACGTCCGCCCGGATGGGCTCGCTGCGCGCCAGGTCTGCGGCCGACTGGCCCGCGGAGTTCCGCGCCTCTGGGCCAAAGGGGAGCACGAAGGGGGGGGATTGGATGGAATTCCGCACCTCTCTGGGCCAGAGAGGGGGACACAAGGATGGGAAGGATAGGAGGGACAGGGGAGAAGGTTCCGCACCTGGGCCGGAGGGAAGAGAGGCGAGGCAAGCCAAAGGGCAGATGGGGGAGAAACATGTCGACATGCGCGCGCGACGACGGGCGCGCGTGCACTTCGTCCCTTTTTTCTTGTGTAAGGGATTCTTGGAAACTGATGATTTTTGATAAACGAGTGCGCGCATAGGACTTGTTGAAGCGGATGAGGGGGGCAATAGCGGCCTGCTTGGGATGGTGTGAGTTCATATTTAGGATGGACGATCGGGCAGAATCATCTGTAAATTGCAATGCAAAAAGGTGTACCATTAACCCCGGGGGGGTAGATCCTTATGCTCTTTCAGAAAAGAGGATAACTGTGGGCAACAGATGTTATGCAATTTAGGTTGTGCAATATATGTGGCGCAATACATGTTGTACAATATACATGGTGCGATTAATGTCGTACACTCTACGTGTTGCCATCAATAACTTGCTCAATTTGAAAACGTCCTCTCCATTGCTCGTGCAAACATCCCACCCTCCCACCCGCAACTTCGTCGCAGGACCTCTTGAGACCGTGACGGTGGGTACCAAATGGCACTTGGCAACGACACCGACGCCGACGACGACAGCGACAGCGACGACGACGGCGCCGACAACGACTACGACGGCACCGACGACGTCTCCAACGATTTCGACGACGACGACAACGACGACGACGACGACGAGGACGACGACGACACCGACGACGCCGACGCCGACGACGATGACAACGACGACGACGACCCCGACGACGACGACGACGACGCCGACGACGAAGACGACGACGACGTCGCCAACGATGACGACGACGACGACGAGGGAGGAGGGAGGACGACGACGGCGGCAACGACGACAACGACGAGGGAGGATGGAGGACGGCGACGACGCGAACGACGAAGAAGGAAGGAGGACGGCGACGCCGACGACGACAACGACGGGGGAGGAGGGAAGACGACGACGACGACGACGGCGACGAAATAGGAGGGACAACGACGAAACGCCGACGAAGACGAGAGAAGAAGGACGCCCACGGCGACAACGACGACGGAAACGACGACGACGCCAAGACGACGACGGCGACGAGGAAAGACAGAGGACAACGACGGCAACGACGACGACGACGACGAGGGAGGAGGGAGGACGGCGACGACGACGACGACGACGACGACGCAAGAGCGCGCGCGCACGCTTTTGTTGAAAATCCGTGTTGCGAAACCTTGTGTTATTGTATGTGCTTTGGACACTTGGTTTTGAAATCCTTCCGAAACCGAAGGTTTTTGAAGGATTTCGGCATGCGCGCGCGACGACGCGCGCGTGCGCACTTCGTCCCGTTTTTTGCGGAGGATTCTCGCGACGGCACGCGCGCAAGGGCGTTCGAAAGATTTCGACATGCGCGCGCGCGCAAAGCCCGCTTGGTAGCATTTCTTCAAACTATAAAAGAACATATGGTTTTCTTCAGATTTCGCAAGAGCCCGCGCGTAAGTTTGTTAGAAACTCAATGTTGCGAAACAATGCTTTTGTATGATTTTGGGAAACTCGATTTTGAATCCCTCCGAAACCGAAGGTTTTTGAAGGATTTCGGCATGCGTGCGCGACGACGCGCGCATGTGCACTTCGTCCCATTTGTTGCAAGGGCTTATTGGAAACTCGTGGTTTTTGATAAACGAATGCGCGCGCATAGCATTTGTTGCAAAGGATGGCGGGGGGGAGTGATACCGGCCTGGCTGGGATAGTATGAATTCACAGGTAGGATGGACGAGTGTGCAAAATAAATACGAAATGACAATACCCCAGGGGGGACCGTCAACTCTGGGGGGGGGTAGAGTCTATTCTTCTTTTAGAAAAGAGAATCTAGATTGTCAAGTATGGTATAGCCGCTAGAAGGGACCATAATCGCCAAACGATCGGTCGAAAACGCTCTCACGTCCTCCAGACTGCCCGGGAGACCTCCAAGAAGCCCCCAGGGACTCCCGAGAGAACCCCATCGCCGCCCTCCCCCTGCTCCTCCTCCTCCTCCTCCGTCTCTTCCTTCACCTCCTTCGCCTCATCGGCGACGTCTTCCGCCTCCTCCTCATGCGGTTTTTCCTGCTTCTCCTCCTCCTCCTCCTCCTCCTCCTCCTCCTCCTCCTCCTCCTCCTCCTCCTCCTCCTCCTCCTCCTCCTCCTACCTCGTCGTGGTCAGCGCCGTCGTCTTCAGGGCGGGTGGCACCAGCCGCACGGCCCTCGCAGTAGAGCATGGCCGCCAGGCCGCCACGCTGGCACCCCCGACGACCGGCGGCTACGAGGCGGCGCTTGGGCGGCGTTGGCGACAGCACGGCCGCCAGACCACCACTAGGGGGAACACAAACCTACCTCGCTTTTGACGACCCTCGCTTCCAAGAGATACCAAACGATGCCAAGCTGCAGCCTGTATTGGTCAGGCCGCTTGACGAGGAGGCGCGTGGTATGGCTTGGTTTTGCCTGGAAGCGAAAGCGGGGTAGGTAATGCACACTCTGAACCACACTCGCCCATGTCCTCAGCAACAAGCGAGGGCTCCTAAGTGCAAGCGCTGCCCTGGGAATAAGCAGCTCGGACCCATCCTGCATGCGACACGCAGAAGTGCGCAGGGGGGCGTGCCACCTTCCGGCCGTCCTCGGGGGAGAAAGGGGAGCAACAGAGAGAGAAAGAGGGATGAAGTTTTTTTTTGGGGGGTCACCTTGGACCTCACCTCCACCCCTCTCAGTCCTTCGCACGAGCCTCCTTGGCCGCTACACGGGCACGGAGGGCATCCAGGCTTGAAAGGGGCGACGCACACGCTGGCGTCTGCTGGGGTCGGGACGCTACGACATGTGCTCGCGCCTCGACCCTCGTGAGCTGAGCCTCGAGCTCCGCACAAGAAACAGGTACATCGCGCTTCGGGTGCAGGCCTCTCCTGAGCCTTCGAAGCGCAGTAGTGCCTGCACTGCTCCTGTCGCTGTCTCTTAGGGGCCTGAGACAACGTGACAGGAGCATGTGCAGGCGGTGCTGGGCGTAGTAGCCACAGCTCATGCAGAAAAACAACGGACATGGCTCGTCCCCAACTTGCGTGCTTGCCAGGACGTGGCCATGTTCTGGCGAGATGGTCAGTAGCTCTTCGACCATCCTAGGAAAGCCCTCGCAGCCCACTGTCGGTCTGTCTTCCAGGGCGCCTGCATAAAAACTGAGGCAACTCGAACACCGATGGCCCCACAGCCAGGTGTCCCAAGTGTGCCAACCCTCGGCACGCTTAAACACTTTCTGCTTCTTGGCCCGCCGAGGAGGCCGAGTGTGGGTGACCCTGGGATAGAGCGACAGGACCTCCGCCAAAATCCGCGCCACCGTTTCGACTCTCTCGATCGAGCTCTTCACATCGTCCCACTCGCTTTGGCTAGCTTGTGGGTGCAACAAAATCGCTTGCTTCGCTTCGTGATCCGCGCGCCTGTTGGCACGACCTATGGACCGCTGAGGCTCTTCTAGCATATCTATCGTGGCTGAGTCCCTGTGTGCTGGGGTCCAGACGGCTGGGGCATACGCATCTCGTTCCATGTGCTGCAGAGCTCCGCGCCTGAGTCCAGCATACTTGCGTTTATGACTCAACTGAGAGACCGTGCTGGCATTGTGAAGCTTGACGGCATTCATACAATCACTGTAGCAGGCTTGCCCATACTTGGGCACGAAAATCGGGAGCAAGGCCAGCTGAAGTTGCTCTGCTGCCTGGCTCGTCTGAGGAAGGCTCGGCCAAACGGGGCATTTTGCAATTGCCACCTGCTCTCCGTCCCTTCCCATGAACACCCATGAAAACGCTGCTCGTGATAGATCTCGAATCTGGTGCGGGACACACGACCCGTCCCCCGCCACATTCAAATCAGTAGTGTCGAAGTCCGCCCAGTCCATTCGCTGACCCTCGGCGCTATACAAGTAAGGCTCGTGCTGGTCGGACAAAGGCGGCATATCTTTGACGGGGTTGACAAACTTTAGACCAGCGTAGAAGTTGTGCTCCCCTTCCCTCGCCCTCTGAATGAAGCTGTCCTTTTCCCCCGTACTAGTCCTAGCCGCCGAAACCTCGGGGCTGGCACAACGGTAAATCCTATGGGCAACAGAATCTGGCTCCCCGCACAGCGGGCAGCAACCTGTCGAATAATAACCAGCCTGCCGCGCCCGATCCTCGGTCCAGAGTCCGTCGCAAAAGACCGTTTTGACCAAGTACTTGCCTTGGGCATTCAGTCCTATGCCTCGGAGTCTAGGCTGAGTGATACGTCGCAGCGGCCCGACGCAGACACGATCTCCTACAGGCCATCCGAGCTTCTGTCCCAGGACCCGCTCGCGGTGGCGTTGCACCCCTTCTTTCAAGAGCGCGGAGATCATGGCAGGGGAGTTGTAAAGCAGACTCAACTCGATTCCCCTATCGTCGACCCACATCAAAAACGAAGTCGATTTCCACCCGATGCGAAAAAGCGACAAAAACATCCGACTGATAGGACCCCTCGTCTTCCCCCATTTCCACCCCTCAATTCCTTCCTGGGAGATGGAGTCCCACATGCTGCGAAGCTGGGGCAGCGTGAAACTGGCCGTGCACGGCGCCGTCGTGGTGCTCCACGCAGCGGCTGCCCAAGCGAGCGCAGGAGCGACCATGCTCCTCCACATCGGATCGCCTAACAGAGCTGTCTTGGCAGTGAGTGAAACCCCTCCATGACACGGCGCCTGATAGGAAAGCATCACCCCTCGCGCGCGCTTAAGTTCAGCGTCAGACATTCCAGTCACCGTATCTCCAAAACTGACCGCGGGCTTAACGCTTGCGGTGTAAATCTTACCGATTATGTATTTGTCCCTCGGCAGAGCTTTCCTATACCGCTGGAGCCTTCGGTGTCTGCGAATCATGCCCGCAACTCGGGCCTTGCGTTTGCCAAGAGCTTGTTTGGTGCTGCGTTTCGCCCCAGGAGCTAAATCGACCCCGAGCGAGACCACGTGGGCCCCGACCGCCCCAGCCAGCGTTCCGAGCCTGCGTCCGACTCGCAGCGACAAGTCGGGGGTGGAGCCGAAGGTCATGAGTTTGTCGGGGGCCAAACCAACACCTAAATCTCCCTTAAAAACACGTTCCAGGCCCTCAGCTGCCTGGCCGAGAACTTGGACCACATGGTCCGCCGAGCCGCGCGCGCTGACGGTGTCGTCGTCGACGTACGAAGCAAGGTCAACAGCAGGATTCCTGGCAACGAAACCGTCGAACGGGACCATAGCATAAACTTTAACGTTGATATCATTCAGGCAGGATCCTGCTGGCAACCCACACTTCGCGCACATCGGAGAAAGGCTGTGGTCAGAGCCAAGCCGCAAAACCCGAGGCCCGCGCCAAACATTGTAGGTCACCTTGACCACGATGGGGTTAAGGCCCGCCTGCAGGGAGCGATCCCTAAGCGCGGTGAGCCTGAACGATTCATAATACTTGGTGCCATCCCAAGAAAAACCTCCCGTGACACCCCCTTCGGCCACTTGGGCCTCCGCTTTGACCGCCTGCTTCCATATTTCAGCCTCCGCCGACTTCCCCGCCCCAAAAGCCCAATACTTGCGCGGGTGCGCGTCGCAGTGCGGGAGCAGCTGCGGTCGCCTGAGCTTTTCCCACAGGCGAACAGGAGAGGCACAGAGCAGGACAGGACACAAACCCCCTTTTGGTTTCTCGAGGAGGGGGAAGAGCATCCAATACAGGGCCTTCGGGTAGACCCCGATCTTTTCAACAGTTTGAAACAGGCAACTGAGCACTTCGAGCCCCGCGTCGGGGAGCAAGCTGAAGTGCCGCACATGTATACCGTCAAGAGACTGCGCAGTGTGTGGTGAGAACCCTCTACTGGCAGCCCGAATGTCATCAGGCGTGAGCCTGTCGAAACAATTTCTGCCCAAAACCTCAAGAGGTTCTGGCATGGGCGTCGCTTCCCAGAATTTACCTAACACGTTGGCTTCATTCGCGAGCAGCTTACGCGGGCCGGCCGAAACAATCCCAGGAGCCGTTTCAACCGCGGTCGGCATCCAAGCGCTTTTGTTCCGGGTGAGTTCATGCATCTTGCGGGCTGACCCCGAGAGGGCTTCCGACTGCCACTGGTCCCAGCTCACCTTAGCTTTATTGTCGAGGCCAGCGCGAGCTTCGGCAAAATCCTCCTCCCAATCATCGAGCGCTTCGGTACATCGATCAATCCACCCAGACAGATTTGCCGCTCGCTGAGGCCAAGACTCCGCCAGACGGCGGGCCGCTTGCACAGTGGTGTCTAGCCGCACAGCTCGGCCTTCAGCTTCAAAAGGCTGCTGAACTATCTGTGCCAAGTTCCTGCAGGCCTCGAGCTCAGCGCGGTCGACGAGGTCGGCCTCATAAATTCGAATACTGGTCTGTTGAAGGTCTCGCATGGTCTGCTGAAGCCAAATCCACCCTTCCCAGACTAAAACCTCCTCCTCGACCTTCCTCTTCGGGGGGGAGACAATCGAAACCCACTTAGCACACAAAGGCTTGCCCCTGCCCCCTCTGGATTTTAAAGTCACCCCGACCAGATTTTCGAGTTCAACTTCCATAACATCTGAAAATCGTTTCCAGGCCTCATTCAGCAGAGTCCACGCAAGAGTGACAGAAGCACTGCTGGCAGCCGTGTTGGCCTCCTCGGCCAAAATCCTGGCTAAACTCCAATCCTGGGGTTTTGGTGACGGACCAAAAGGGACCTCACAGGGAATGCGTTGGTGGGTCTGGTAAACAAGCTGTTTCAGTTTTATCGCACCTTGCTTAAAGATAAGCTGCACTGGCCGATGAGGTCGCTTGGGCCAGTTCTTCACAACATCGGTCTTGTCGACCATCTTGGCTACCGCTGGGGACACAACGAAGTAATCGATCCGAGAGTGGGACTTCGCCGTCACACAGGTTTCGATCTTCGGCTGGAGGATCAACATATCGGCTTTCCTCAGTAACCCCGTAAACTCGATTATCGTCGGCCCCAGGTTCCAATCAGCCCCGAAGATGGCCATGTGGGTCCCCTGGAGCGTTTCCCCGATCAGTTTGAGCAACTCGAGGTTTCGTTTCGACAGCCCCTCGGTGGTGTACAAATAAGCACAGCCAGCCCAAATCGGCGGCCACCCTGGCATGTCCAACATCGCAAACAGCAGACGGTGTTCGACGAGTACCCCTCGCGGCAGGTGTGGAGGCCAACGAAGTCCGATACTCGTCCTGGCAAAAATCGCTACTCCAGCCGACGTCTGCCCCGCATCGCAGGGCACCGAAGGTGTGCAGAGCATATGCCATCCCATACCAAGAGCTTTTGCAGTCTTGTCACCCACATCTTCGCCCGTGATCCCGATCGCCTGGGCGAGCAGAACCAAGGCTGAGCTCCGAGCAAGACGTTCCGAGAGCGTGCCCCAGCTGTTACCGTTATAGGACTCGCACACAAACTGGAAATTATCTGCCGTGGGGTCGTCGGCAATCGGAGTGGGCGGACAGCCTGACCCCATGGCCGAAATCTTGAAACCCGTGCACAGCGGCTGGCCTGCGAACGGGGCCAGACTAGAATGCTTAACGTGACCTCGGTCCCTCCAAAGATACGAGCATCTGAGTTCGCCACTCGAAACGCCCGAGAGGAGGATCCGCTCCTGGTGTGAAAAGGTGCCGTCGGCGAGCTCCGCTCGCCGAAGGCTGCTGCTGTCGTGCCGCTGCGCTCCCGAGGAAGCGCTCAGAACACGACGTCCATGTAGTACATCATGATGTGCGCCGTCAAAGATGCCCTGGAGCTGGTGGCACCGCCGGCGGTACTGTACCCGTTGAAGGCGCAGCTCCTGGCGATGACACCCGAACCTTCTTGAACTTGGCGGCCACCAGCGCTTGCACGATAACCCGTTTGTCACCTCGGTGCTGCTCCCAGAAACTTTCAGCCTCTGCCGTGGACACGAATGCATCATCCATTTGAGCATCACCAGCACCATCAACCTCAGCTTCTGTACGCGGCTCCTGCTTCGTCCTGGACTGGGAGTAGAGCTGCGTGAACTGCTTGAAAGCGTCCGTCTGGATGAGCGTCTTGATTTCGTCTTTGCCTTCCAGCAGATGGTCAGGAATAGTGAAATCAAAATCGCCACCACCAGCGACCAAAGGCGACTGCTTGAGCTGGCCCCTGAAGTCGTCGATCTCTGCCTTGAGCGCGATCTGCTTCGCCTGAAGCTCGTCCCTCTTGGCCGTAGCTTCCTTGATAGCCTTCTCTTGCTCCTCGGCTTCCTCGACTGCCTTTTTGGGTTGACTCTCCTTGCGCGCCAGCTTGTGACCCAAGTTGGTGTGCTGCGTAACGTCACTCTTCTGGCCTTCGATCTGCTTGCGAACCTCACGGAGTTGAGCCTCAAGGGACTTACGGGCTTCCTCCATGTTCTCGCTCTTGCATGCTTTGATAACCGTTTCCAACTCATTGGCCTTGGCGACCAAAGCATCAGGTTTCTCGTCTTTATCATCAGCGCCACTTCCACGCCCACCACCGTGACCGTTGGACGGGGCGTCCTTGGTGGGCGGGGTTTGCTTGGTGAGCTGATCCAACTGCTTCTGCATGGCGGCAAGCGTCTTGGCGAGTCCGTTCTCCTCGGGCTGCCCACGCGGAGCACCACCGCCACCACGAGCAGGAGGGTTGCCACCACCAAACGACTTGGCGCGCTGAAGGACGTGCGCTGGTGCCGCTTCGCCGCAGCGGCACTTGAGGCGACACGCCCAATTACTCGTTCTTCCACAGGACTGACATCCCCAGAGAGGAAGTTTCGGTCCTTTGACCATGTCATTGTTCATCGGTGCTCCTCCAGGAGCTCACTGGAAGAGAACTGTCGTACCGAGCCAAAAAGACTCGCACCAGCTGCTGCCGTTCTGAAGAAAGCTGGTGCAAGCCCAAAAACTTGGGCCAGAACGGCTAAAGAGGGATGAAGTGACGGAGGGAGGGAGAAGGGAGGAGGAGGGGGAAACGAAGGAGAGAGGGACGAGGGAGGGAAACGAGGAGGGAGGGAGGGAGGAGGGAGCAGGAGGGAGGAGGAGAGGGAAAAGGAGGAGGGACGGAGAAGGGATGACCTGTGGACCAGGGATGAAGGATGAGGGGGCGGAGGCATGAGCAGTGGGGGGTGAAGAGAATGGAGGCAGGAGGCGGGAAGAGGCGGGAGGGAATAATGAGGCGGGAGGGAAGGGGCGGGAGGGAGCAGCTCCCCTCTGGTCCACTTCCTTGTCCTGGCCCCAACCCTACCCTCCCCCACTCCCCAACCTTCTTCCCCCTCCCTTTTCCCCTGCCGCCCCGCAGGCCTTGAAGCCTCACAGGCGCCCAGGGCGGTGCTTCCGTGTTCCTTTTCTTCGGGCTCGGTGATTGATCGGGCCCCACTTGCCTTGTGGATGCCACGACACTGGACATTCGAGCAATCCTATCATTGAATTTAAACATGTGTTTGAAATGTCTGTAAACTGTTGCAACACTGTCTGAAACATGTGTTTCACGTGTTTAAGACATGTGTTTAAACCATCTTTGGACATCTGGAAACAATGTAGCAACACGCTTCCTCTCCACTGATCGACTTCCACAGCACTTGCCACAGCGTGAGGCCGTCGACCCGACTGCCCTTCTCGGGGGCGCGCAAACATGGATTAGCGATCCATGGATTTGGAGCGCGGTCGCCACATCCATGGATCGACGGGTGCCACATGCGACCGGTGCCGCCTCGTCCGGCGGCGGAAATCCGCCATTTTCGGGCCGGGCGAAAGGGGGGGATAGCAATGGGGGGGTTTGAGAATCAGCTCACGTAGCTGATTTTCCCGTCGCCTCCTGGCGCCGGAGGCGGCCATGTATCGAGGAATGGGCCCCTCGGTGGGGCTGAAACCCGTTGCATGCAGCAGATTTCTTACCCCCCCTTTCCCTATCCCCCCTTTCGTTCGGCCCGGGATTTCACATGGAACCCTGACTCCAGATCCGCCATACTTTGGGGAAACTCGTAAGTAGGGCTTGGAATTTCCGGTTTACTTTTCAAGCCCCGCTGATGCCAATTTCCGCCCTACTTTTCTGTTGCTGTTTCCGCCTGCTTCCGTGATTTCCGCCCCATTTTATGTTGGGTGCAGACCTTTCCACCCTGCTCCTTCGGCTTCATACAGGTGGATTTCCGACGCAGTTCGAAGTTGGGAAAAAGCCAGAAAGTAGGGCGGATCTGGAGTCAGCGGGGCCACCCCAGACATCCGACGTCTCGATTTTTTCGAGACGCGGGCCCCCGACCTCCCGACCACTTCCCTGGGACCAGTTTTTCATCCCGAACCGTTTTTTGACGGCCCCGAGGTCCGGCGAGGGCCCCGAGAGGCCAAACATCATGAAAACCCCAGCCTCGTTTTTTTCTCGAGACGCCCGATGTCTGGGACGCCCCCTTGATCCGTGCTTGCGATCGCCTGCCCTGCTGCTGGCTCGCTCGCTGCCCCCCCTGAGTATCGTTTAACCGATCCCCATTCCCAGCGGCGTGGCCTGGGCCCCACTGGCCGATTTACCCCCCTAGATGGGGATATAGGTCGTTCCCTTCGGGTTTCGAGGGGTGTATCCCCAACAGGGGTGGTAATTTGGTGGGGGTCTCGAAAAGGATGGAGATGGGGATGGGGATCGGATAAACGATACCCCCCCCCGCCGCCCCGCGCCCACGGGTCGGCGCCGGCCGCGAGCAGCGCGCGGACCACCTCGGCCGGGGCGCGGGCGGGCCGAGGGCGCCCCCGGCTCCGGCCATCCGCCGCGCTCCGGCAGCAGGTCGGCCGAGGAGCAGGAGGAGGAGGAGGAGGAGGAGGAGGAGGGGGAGGGAGGAGGGAGGAGGAGGAGGAGGAGGAGGAGGAGGAGGAGGAGGAGGAGGAGGAGGAGGAGGGACGGGCGAGAGGACACAAGACCGGTGTTGCTCCCATCGCACTGGAGGACCACATCCCGGAAATAATCTCGAGCGCCCAGAGAAACGTATCGAAGCAGTGTTTCGAACGAGCATCGCCTCCCAGGACCCGACACATGAAAGCCCTGCAGTTTCGGTACCTCCTTCGTGTTCGAAATCCCACCAGCCCTTGGGGCGTGAGTGGTTTAGAGAGCTCTCTCTGTCCTCAACCCCCCTTCTTCCCCTTCGGGGAGGGGTTTACCCCTCCCCCTACCCCCTCCCCTGGGCCTGGAGAGGGCGCCCCGCGGGTGGTCAGAGGGGTCTTTTTCGACTCCTGGGAGGGCAACAAAAACGACGACCCTCACGAGGATTCTGGCCCCGACGGGGGGAAGGAGAAAAAAACCTCTCCTCTTCTTTGAAGCCAAAAGCATTGATTGTACTACGGTTTTGGCCCCATTTTGGCTTTCTGAGGGGGCAGCGCTCATCTTCCTTCAAGGCAAAATCATTGATTTTACGAAGGTTTTGGGCTCATGTTGCCCTTCTGAGGGGGCAGCGCTCATACAAGCTCCCCTCTTCTTTGATCCATTCCCTCCAAGATGGCCCCAAGAAGCGCCCAGGAGGCACCAAGAGGCCCCAAGATGGCCCCAAGAGGTCCCCAGGAGGCCCCCAAGAGGCCTCCAAGAGGCCCCCAAGATGCCCCCAAGAGGCCCCCAAGAGGCCCCAGGAGGCTCCCCCGAGGCACCCAAGAGGCCCCCAAGACGCCCCAAACGGCCTCCAAGAGGCTCCCAAGAGGCCCGAGGAGGCTCCCCCAAGGCACCCAAGACGCTCCTAGAAGCCCCTGGGGCCGCCAAGAGGCCCCCAAGACGCCCCAAAAGGGGACGAGGTGCCCGAACGCCTCACGCCACGAGGAGCCCGAACGACTCACACCAGGACGAGGGGCCCGAACGACTCACACCACGAAGAGCCCGAACGACTCACACCAGAAGGAGGGGCCCGAACGACTCACACCAGGACGAGGCGCCCGAACGACTCACACCACGAGGAGCCCGAACGACTCACACCACGACGAGGGCCCCGAACGACTCACACCACGAGGAGCCCGAACGAGTCACACCAGGAGGAGGGGCCCGAACGACTCACACCAGGACGAGGGGCCCGAACAACTCACACCACGAGAAGCCCGAACGACTCACACCAGGACGAAGAGCCCGAACGACTCACACCACGAAGAGCCCGAACGACTCACACCAGGAAGAAGGGCCCGAACGACTCACACCAGGACGAGAAACCCCAAACGACTCAAACCACGAGGAGCGCTTTCTCTCCCTCCTCCTCCGCCTCGTCCTTCTCCCGCTCCCCCCACAAGGAGGATGTACAAGGAGGCGGGAGGAAGGAGGAACAGGGGAGATATGCGGGGCCAAGCGGACACACGCCTGAAAAACACAACTGTCGGCATGCTTCGCAAGAGTTGCTGTTGTGAGATGGGCTGGTGGGGATACGCGAAGCGTAAAAAAGAATTCTTGTTTTGGTGATCAAGGCTACAGTAGACTGGAACATCATGACACAAGACCCTTCCGAAGGCCACATTGCCATAGGAATGCAGAAGGCATGGGTCACGAAACAGAGGGTAAAGGGATACCCTGGATTTGGAAGGGTCGACCTACTAATCAAGCTCGACTATATGTGCCGACATGGAGAGGTGTCGGAAATGCACCCCGAACGGTGCGAAAACGTGGGGCGGAAATTGTCGCTTCAGGAGAAGCGGGCGGGTATTTCCGCAAAGACGTGGCGGAAAGAACAATGACAGAGCAGGGCGGGAATCGACGTCACAGGAGCCTGAAAGGAATGCGGCAATGTCCAAACTTCTTGCCAAATCGCACAGAGTAGGGTCGGACCTAGGATAGAAGAACGTCCTTCAAGAACATGAGACCCTCCGCAAGCCAAGCTGAAAAACATTCGAGGGCACCCTGCCCCAGGATTCACACGAACATCCAACAAGCACGAAGAAGAACATTATGGCACCCTCCCTGAGCCGACCTCGATTCTATACCCCGATCCGACCATACGGCGGATCCGAAGTCAGGGAAGGGGCGGTTGGGGCTGGCGGGGGAATGTCGGGGGCTGGGGCGGGACAGGGGGGGGGTTACTGGGAAGCGCGAGTGGGTGGCGGGAGGAGCGGCAGGGGAAAGGGGAGGGGGGAGAGAAGGGGAAGGGGAGAGGGGCGAGAGGGACAGGGACTGGTGAAGGATGGGGAAAGGGGAAGGAGAGTGGGAGGAGGGGAGAAACTCTCTCCCTCTCTCACTCAAGTCGGGGAGACGTAAGACTCGGGTACTGGGGACTCGGGTTGGCCTGACGGGCCCATCGTAAAAATGACGAGACTCAATCTGAAATTTGACGCGAGCTCCCGCTACAAACATCCCACGAAAACTGGACCGTCAAAATCCAAGACGCGGTCGGCAAAAAACGTCGGCAAATCCGAGTTCCGGCTTACGCGAGTCTTGCGTTTCCCCGATGAAGAGGTTCTGGGAGCGATGCATGAGCACTCCATCATTCTAGTGTCCAAGGGATGACAGACAGACGATCCGCATACCGTGACTACGATAGACCTTTCCAGCGACCAGACACGTAATGCAAGTTGCCACTCAGACCTAGACAGGCTCAGCGCATTCCAATGCTAGGGCCAAAATGGGTACGGACGTCATGAGCCCGCACACGGGTTCGGGCACGCCCATACATAGCATCATCCACGGGCATGGCCAGCGGTGGCAATGCCGGCGCGGGGCTGTCGTAGTATCGGCTCTCGCCCCGACAGGCAGCGCCCGTAAACGCGCCTTCCCGCCGCTGCGGACCCAGCCTGGAACGCTGAGCGGCCCCCGCCCTGCAGGCTACGGGGTGGCGCGCTGCCGCCACTGCGGGGCCCCTGCCGCCTCCCCCGCGGCGGCCGCCCCCCCCCATCCGCGGGTCCTCACCCCGCTGCGGGGTCCCTGCTCCCGCGCCTCACTGCACTTCCTGCTCCCGCGCGGAGGGGTCCCTGCTCACACGCTCCCACTCGGTGCCGCGCTGCCGCTTCCTGCAGTGCCCCCCTGCCCTGCCGGGAGGCGCACGCGCCTTCTCTTCCCTGCGCCTGGTTGGCGACCAGCTCTCGGCCCGCGCGGGTCCTTACGGGCTCGCCGCTCGCGCCACCAGGAGGAGCAGGAGGAGGAGGAGGAGGAGGAGGAGGAGGAGGCGGAGGAGGGGGAGGAGGAGCAGCAGGAGGAGGAGGAGGAGGAGAGGGAGGGGGAGGGGGAGGGGGAGGGGGAGGGACAAGCTAGGTGCGCTCGCGTCATATCTGACGTCCTACCGCGCTCTCTGTGTCGTAGTGGACCGTGGTTGCGGTGGTACGTGTCGTGAGTGCGTGCGTGCGTGTGTGCGTGGTTGTCGTGGTGGTGGTGGTGGTGGTGGTGGTGGTGGTGGTTGGTGGTGGTGGTGGTGGTGGTGATGGTGGTGGTGGTGGTGGTGGTGGTGGTGGTGGTGGTGGTGGTGGTGGTGGTGGTGGTGGTGGTGGTGGTGGTGGTGGTGGTGGTGGTGGTGGTGGTGGTGGCGGTGCGGCGCGGTGGTGGCGGGCGGATGGGCGCGCGAGAAAAGGCCCGCGCTGGGGCGAGAACGCCATCCTGAACGACGGAGGCCAAACACCGATCCGAAAATGAGGCCCACGCTGCAGCGGGAGCACGATTCGGAACGATTCGGGAGCAGAAATGAGGCCGGCGCCTCAACGAGAGCAGCCATTTTGGGGAAAAATGACGCCGGCGCCTCAGCGAGAGTCGTTTCCCGGGATTTCCCGGGAATCTTGTGTGTAAAAAACAAGTACGCGGAGGGTGCGCGGCCATCACCCGGACGCCATCAGGGGATGAGGGAGAGTATTTTCATATTGAGTAATTG
>CAUYUJ010017119.1:177614-198033 GCA_963575745.1 Prorocentrum cordatum | reverse complement strand
TCCTCCTCCTCCTCCCTCCTCCTCCCTCCTCTCTCCTCCCTCCTCCCTCCCCGTGCCGACGCCTTTCGATACTGGGTAAGGGGACAAGCGCATGGGACGCACAGGGCGCCACTAAGAGGTCCTTGACCTCGAAGAACACCCCTGGGTAGCCCCTTATCCAGTGAATGGCCAGGCGACAGTGGCCTAGGACTTTTCGCCCTCACACTCAGGGCAGGCACGGCCTTCTCCAGGGAGGCAAGGCCGTACGGGCCTGGATGCCCATCCGTGTCTATGGACAGTCACGGGCGCCCGCCTCTGGTGATTGGAGAGAGCGTGATCCACCGCCGCTTTACTATGGAAAATCCTACCAACCTTCTGGGCGTATAGGTGGTTTAGGGCGTTTCCTCTTCCACCCCTCCCACTTCCCCTTCGGGGAAGGGTTTACCCGTCCCCCTGCACCCTCCGCTGGACCTGGACGGGGCGTTCCGCGAGCGGTCGGAGCGTCTCAAACGGCCTCGTCGAGGAACCCAAAACCATTGGTTTTACCAAGGTTTTGGCCCCATTGCTAATGAGGGACTCCCCCATTTTTTGATCGATCTCCTCCGAGATGGCCCCAAGAGCGCTCCCAAGGCTCCCAAGGGTGCCCCAAGCGGGCCTCAAGAGGTAGCCAGGAGGCCCCAAGAGGCCCCCAAGAGACTCCCAAGAGATCCCCAAGAGGCCCCCCAGAGGCACACAAGACGCTTTAAGAGGCCTCGGCGAGAATACCAGAATAGTTGGTTGTACTAAGGTTTGGGCCACATGTTGGCCTCCTGGGGGGGGGGGGACACTGCTTAAGATGACTCCAAGAGCGCCTGGGGGAGCCCAAGATGACCTTCAAGGTGGTTCAAGATACCCCAAGATGTTTCAAGCTGGCTCCCACGATGCTCCAAAACGCCCCAAGACCGCTCCGAAACGAGTCCAAGTGGCCAAAGAGCCCCCCCCCCAGGAGGCCCCGAAGAGGCCAAAGCCCTTCCAAAACTTTAAGAGGATATCCTGGTTTTCCGGCCTTTTTGCTTCCAGTGGCCATCTGAGGCCGCAAGGTGGCTCCAAGATGGCCCAAGAAGGCTCCAAGAGCGCCCCCAAGGCTCCCAAGAGCGGTTCAAGAGGGCCCCAACGGGCGCCCACGAGGCCCCTGGAGGCCCCAACAGGCGCCCGCAGGCCTCCAAGAGGCTCCCGAAAACCCCCCAAGAGGCCCCAAGAAGCTCTCGGAGGCGCCCAAGTCGCTCTAACAGGCGTCCGGGACCGCCAAGAGGCCCCCCAAACGCTCCAAGAGGCCTCCAGTGGGGGACCCTTCCTTGGCGCGCTGCCCACTCTCCTGATCGAGGCAATCCCTGTGGGTTCTGGATGGGCTGGCGGGGTTAATTGTTTTTGGTCTGCGGGCTCGCGAAGCAAATCGAAAGCCGTCCGAACACTAGCCGGGCCGCGATTAGGCAGCAAAAAAAGAGAGGCAAGCGAAGCGAACGCGCGGGCAGCCACTCAGAAGAAGAGCGAAACACAACAAAACCCAACTCGGTGGCGTGGAGACCCCGGTGGCGACCATCAAGTAGGCGCAACCAAAGTGGCGCGGCGGCGCGACCATGAACGCTGGCGGGGCTGCTTTTTAGTCAGCGGCCGCGGGCGAGCGCGCCAGCGGCGAGTCCAGTCAAAGCGGGGCACGCAGCGACAAATTCACCTAAAGCAGCGGGGCGCAGCCTCACCTAAAGCGGCTCGGCGGAGCCTCGGTTGGCGGGGTTACGCGAAGCGTCTACAATTCTCCCCCTCTTTTTCCTCAGGAGCACAGAAGTCCCCCCCGTCGAGAATCCCCCCCCACACTCCCTCGAAGACACATCAAAAAATCGATGTTGGTTGCTCAGTTCCCCAGCGGCAGCTGCGTTCGGAAGGGCCGCGTGGCATCTAAAGTTCCTCTCTAAATCATATGTGGCGTACAGCGTTTTCATAAAGCAAACTGGATACGAACATATATATATATATATATATATATATATATGGTATGATATAATATAATATATACTATAATATAATATAATGTAATGTAATGTAATATAATATAATATAATAATATAGAACAAACTTGTATAATCTACTAAAAATAATATAATCAAATACAATAGAATAAAATATGATATAATATAGTATAATACAATATATATATATGCTTCAAAAGCAGAAGCGTTTAGATACGACTTCTGCCATATTTGGATACGGGAAGTATGTGTTCAAATATTTAGATACGGGTCATTTTTAGATACGAGTCGATATGTTTAGATATGCTTAGATACTGCTCAATATGGCGCTCAATGCTGGAAAAGCATATATATTTATATATATACCAGCAAAAATAGATACGAATAGTTAGATATGGCGCCATGTCTCCACTGCCAGGCCTAGGCCGCTCAATGACAACAAACAGGGAAGACAAGACACATGCCAGTCAGGACGACGATGATGATGAGGAAGAGGAGAAGGAGGAGGAGGAGGAGGATCGATCGATCGATCGAGTTGTCGGGCCGATGTCTGGGTGACTGACGCTCTGGCTAGCTCTGAATAGCTGCGTAATCTAAGCGCGGCCGACCTGTGTTCTCTGAGTTCAAACTGGTAGAGACGTTCGGGCCCGACCTGCGCCAACCTCCCCCACGCAAGGGTCTGCGGGCAGGGTAGCACCCGCACTCACGGAAGACGCTCGCTCTGCCGCTGCTGGCTTGGCTGGCTCCGCTTACCCTTACCCCGTCCCTTACGCTTAGGTTCGGGATGTGGGGGAGGTCGGTTTAGCAGTAACTAATTCGGAAAACTTGGGACTTCGAACTGAAAGATTTAAGGCGCTGCATTCTGAGGAGGAGGCGGAGGGAGACGTCCTGACCTGACCAACTCACGGAACCTGGCACTAGCCTCAAAACCCGCGGGATGGTCTGGGGGAACTGCAGAGGGAGGACTGGGCGAATTCGCACACTGTTCTCCTCCGCATCATCTCTCAGGCGTGGATGTTGAGCTGTCGCATCCGCTCGGTACCCCTCCTCCTCGACGGCGCTGCTGGAGGTCATCTCGATCGTGCTGCCCTCGATCGCCCGTTCACCAGGCGGCCGAGCTCCCTCCAGTGCGCCCCTCGGAGCCGACCCGATCTTGCGCGTGGCCCCTTTCCTTCTTGAGCTGATTCACGAGCACCGTGCACAGCTGGCGGTAGTTCTCGCCGAACTTGAACTGGAAGCGACACTTCTCTACCCCGTTGCCTTCCTTGCCCTTGTTGCGCCTGACCCTGAACACAGGCGCGATGTCTGCGAGAATCTCCGTGTCGTTCTTCAGCACCGCGTTCTGGTAGTGCTGCGTTCTCTGCGAGAGCTGCGCGCCCTCGTCCAGCTGCTCGCCCAGGTAGGCGCACGTCTCCGCCCGCGCCCTCGCGCGCGGGCTGCCCAGGCCCCCTGTGTCGACCTGTTCTCCGCCTCGCGCCCTCTGGTGGAGCAGCTGCGCTTCGTCGTTGTGGTTCTTGCCTGCTCCGAGGGCCGCGGTAGCGATACCCGTCGATACTGCGATTTCCAGTGTCTGGAGCAGCGCCGCCGCCATCTCCGCCTGCTCGCGCGCCACCGTGAGGGTCAGCCGCGCGGTGAGCTCCGTGATCTGCTGGTGGTTGCCGCCTCCGCCCGCTGGTCCTCGCTGACGGATGGGCTGACGCTGGCGGCTGCGATCTTCTCGTCGCGCTGCGCCCCCTCCTGGAGGCGGCCATGGCACCTGGCCCGCAGGCCTCTGGTCGAACACTGGCATGGCAGACTCCGCGAGGCGGTTGCAGCAACTTCCGAAGTAAACGTGCACGTGGATACCGAAATTGCGCACCTTTGTCGAGAGAGACATGACTGCAGAGCGGGCATCGAGGGGAGTGAGCTGCAGGGGCGCGTTGTTTTTTGTTCTGTCTTTATTGCAACCTCCTTTGATCATACTGCTTGCGAGATGTTTCCATGCCGTTCCTTCGCTTGTGAATACCTGCTGGCAATTGATGCACTCGTTGTTTGACGTAGGTACGGCTGCTAGAGTGTGTGCATTATGAGCTCGGATGAGATGGCTACGTAGTGCTTTCTTGCTTGCAAGTAACAGACCACATTCTTCATCGTCGTGTTTGAGTTCACACTTCCAGGGTTTCTGTTCTTCCAGGGCTAGTTCTTCACGCTGAACATCTTGCTCGGTGTAGCCAGGTGGGGGGGCCGCCATTCCGAGTTTCGCCGCCCGAGATATAGCTGCCCCCTAACGTCTAGCGTGAACCATCTATCGATCGTGACGTGCTCGCCCTCGCCTAGCGCGTTGCAGTAGCTCTCCGAGACCACCGCAAACGTATCTGACGTCCTCCAAGAACCTCTGAGCCCAGGGATTCGTGTCGGTCCTGGGTTTGTTCTCGTCGTCTTCGTTTGCCTCGAACTCTACCCTTCCAGATAGTGCGACTATCAATTGTTTGCGATTACTGGGGAAGCGGGGGATGTTTTTGAACCACCCGAGGCGGCGCGCCAGTGCTTCCTCCGCTGGCGGCAGTACTTGCCAGTAGTGGAAGACCTCCAGCGCGCTCAGGCTCCGCGCGCTGCCATCTTCTCGGTGGCGAGCGGCGCCGCCTCTCATGGCCCGACGTAGTAGCGCGCCCATGGCGCTCTGCAACTGCTGGCACTCGTTGCGCGCCGGCAAGAAGCACTCGACGCACGACAGGCCGGTGTTGATCACTCTGCAGATGAGCACCGCTCTCTTCCACCTGAAGGGCATGTGGGCTTTGGTCCAGAAGCTCCCGCATTCGTTGTAGCTCTTCTTCATGGCCGTGATCCGCTCGTTGAGTTCCGCTCCGTAGTTCTGCGCGGTGCTGACCTGTGGTCCCAGACGGCGCGCGCGAGGCACAACCTTGCCTGGTAGCTTGCAGTCGGACCTGTTCTTCGCGTTGCTGCGCGCCTTTGCCGTGCCGTGGCCCTGGAAGTATACGATGTTATCCTGCTTGTCCGCGTTCTGGCGCATGTCAATCTCGGTGAACCCCCTGTTGAGTGTGTCGTGGACTTTGTGCGCCTGCGCCGCCAGGTCTGCAGCGTCCGCGCACTTCTCGCCTAGTATCATCTTGCGAAGGTCATCTGCATACTTAGCCAGTCCCAAGTAAACTGGATGTTGAACTATCTCGCAGCTGCCGTACAACAGGCCGTCATTCGCGAGCTCCTTGTTGCAGTCTTTGGCCCATTCCTTGATGCATGGCGAGAAGCGTACGACGAAATTGCTGACCATATACGGGTCGTCGATAAATCCTCCGCAGTGCGGTTTGATGCAAACTCCGTCCTCTTGATCTCGGCAAGGGGATGGCGAATGTGGCTCGACGGTGCTGCTGCGCTCCAAGGTCGATCGAATCAGCTGGCATGATTTTGCCGCTGGCCTCGCCCATCGTCGCCCATGCACAGCTCGCGAAGGCGCTGGACATATCCTTCATCGTCGCAATGTAGATGTAGCCTGCCCTGCGTGCTCTGTATTCGACCACCGCCATAGCAAGAATTGCTCCTTCGCGTCGTCGTCCTCTGATGAAGCCGTAGTCCTGGTCCGTTCGTGGTTGAGCTTTCTGTCGAGCCATACATGACGAGCAGAAAGCCTTGCTAATCGGGTCCATGATGTGATATAGTCGCTTTCCTGCTGGGCCCGTTTTGTTGTTCTTCTTTAGTGATGTCGCCGCGCTCTGATGCCACCGTACTGGAGTAGCGTTCTTGATTCTGATGGCCACCAGTGCAGCTCGAACTAATTCCTGGAGGCCTTCGGGTTGAGGAAGAGGCCGGAGTGCCCCCAGTCCTTGGCGCTGCTGTTGAGGTGGTTCGTCTTTGTGGCATAGTAGTATCCGGCATAGCTCACTGGGGGCCGCCGTCGGCGGCGCTGCCCCTCGTAGTTTAGCCTTCTTCAACCTCTTGGCGATGCCCTGCATGTCTTGTTCCACTAGCTCCTCCAAGTCGTTGTCCTAATAGTCTATCTCCTCGGCCTCGACTGGGATCTGTTAGACTTCGCCTCGGTTATGTTCTGTTCCTTCCATGCCTCCTGATCCGCCCGGTAGTTGCCAACAATCAACCCCTTCTTGCTTGATGGGATTGGCTGTGGCCATCGCCCAGTAATCGCGCTTCCTCGGTCCGTATCTTCCCCCCGCAATCAGTCTGGAGAGTCGGCCTACTCGGGCAAGGTCTCGGCCTTCCCATGCCTCGTACAGCTCCTCCACTCTGGCGTCCGTCTTCCTCTGGTACTCTAGTTTGCGCCAAGTGGCGCAGGTCGCAGTGATGCGTTTGAGCTCCGTCTCGATATTGCCCGGCCGAAGGCGTCGTGGATCTCGCTCTGCTTCTGGTTCGCTCTCAGACTCGTAAAGATTGTCGCAGGAGGGGCCAATAGTCGTACATTCGTGTTCTTCTCGGGGTACGGGTATGTAGTCTACCTTCGCGATGTCCAGCTTGTTCGGGTCGTTGACCGTGATGAGTAAGTTGCCCCCCTCTCGTCTGAGCTGTTCTCGGATGTCGCGTCTCTTTCTGAGTAGCTCCATCTGTTGGTCTCGTAGTATATGATACTCCTCTGGCTTCTGTTGTTGCTGTCCGTAGTATGTCTGAGCCGAGTCGATGATCATCTGGCTCGCGCCCATGAACAACTGGTCGATGCCCTGCCGTTCGCGTCGTAGTTCTCGACTTTCCGCTCTAGCTCCTGAATAAGCACTTCTGCGTCTAGTCCTTTGCGTGCTGCTTTTGCCAGTTTGTCCTTGTCACAGTTCACTGCTTGTTGTCGGTGCCGCACTCGTTGTCGCAACGGGGTCCGTACTGTGAGTTGAACTGGTACATGATCTCTGTGCTGTCTGCTTCTAATATGTTTCAGCCGCGTTCCCATGCGACGAAGGGGGCCCTAGGATATGATGCTGTTGGCCAGCGACGTGGGCATCATGATATAGTCTGTACAGCTGGCCGCCGTTTCTCCAAAGTAAATTGGTCTCCAAGCGCCCATGGTTTCGTAACTGTTAGTCTGTGGCGTTCCGCATACTGCCGTGCTTTGTGTCCCGCACCGCCTGGTAGCTTCTCCTTTGCCCTGCCTGTCCCAAGCGAGGCGCTCTCTGGGTGTTCGCTCTTGCAGGCGATGCCGATGCCGTCATTGAGGTCGCCCGCTGTGAAGAGGAGGCTACCTTGGGGGCGCTTTGTTGCTACTTCGCCCATCCATTTGAATAATCTCGCCACCGTCGCGAAGTGCTGCTTGCGGTCTGCTGTCTTCTTTGGTTGCGGCGGGCAGTAGTAGCTCACGAGTGTGATCTGAGTGTCGTGCTGTTGTAGTTGAAGGGCCAGTCCACGTCCGCATAGCTCCGCTGGGGGCTCCATTACGTTACGCTGACCACCTGCGCCCCTCGTAGTTTGCCCTGGATCGCGATCAGCATGCCCGTGCTGCGGTTGGTGGGTGCTCCCGTTCGCCATCCTGCGTCGACGACTCGAGTTCCCTCTGTCTTGTGAGGTTCGCGTCTCCATCTTTGTGTGCCCGCCAGTACGATCACGTCGAAGTTGGTGGCTTCCTCGATGCTTGCCTGCTGCCTGTCGGGCTTCGCGGAGAGAGGGTTGAACAGCGGCAGCGCCAGCGACGCTGTCCATGCCGTTGCCGCCATGCGGGCCTCTTCCCAGTCAGTTATGCCTCCACATGCTGTGGAATGGCGGTGTTTGTTCGCTTGCTGCCCTGACCATCTCTTAGGCCCAGATGGCAGCTGGAGGAGGAGGAGGAGGAGGAGGAGGAGGAGGAGGAGGATGAAGTGAAGTGGGAAATCATGGACGGCGGGCGAGCCGAACGATCATGAGGACGAGGAGGACGAAGCAGAACAGCCATTGTCTTCAATCGCTGATCGACTTCATGCCCGTCCTGACTCCCCCTCCTCCACGTTCTCCTTCTGACGCTCCCTCCAACTCCGCCTCGCCCCGCTTGCCTCCTCGCCGCGCGTCCTCATTCTCCTCCTCCTCGTCCCGCTCATCGTCCGAACCACTCCTCCTCCTCCTCCTCCTCCTCCTCCTCCTCCTCCTCCCCTCCCTCCTCTCCTCCTCCTCCTCGTCTCCTCCTCCTCCTCCTCCTCCTCCTCCTCCTCCTCCTCCTCCTTTGCTCTCCCCATCCTACGGTTCCCTGTTCCGACCCAGTTCTCTCCTAAATTTCGTTTCGTCGTTGTTATCAATCCTACTCCTCGTCGTTTTGTCGTCGTCGCTCGTCTCCGAACTCCTAGTCGCTGCGGTTTCCCACCATGAGCACAGCCAACAGCGTTCGTTCTGACCAAAAATAGATACGAATAGATATGGCGCGGCAGTGCCATTCTTCGAAAAAAAGAAGCGAATCGATATATATATATATGCATGTATCTGTATATATATATATATGTATATATGTATATATATACACGTGTATATATATATATACATATATATTATTGAAGCAAAACAAATACGGTGCTAATTATATATGCACATGTAAATGTATATATATATATATATATATATATATATATTATTGAAGAATATGTACGTTTAGATATGGCGGCGCTCCCGCGCAGGCCGGAGGCGCGCACCTAATAATGATATGTATATTGTCGTCGTTGCAGAAAACAAATACGATGGGCTTCTCGCCTGCACCTGGGCGCGATCGCATCTAAACGCATCTATTAGTTTTAGATACGTCTTGCAAGGCTGCTGGACCCCCCCCCTCCCCTCCTTCCCCCGGCCCCTCCCCCCCCCCCCCCCCCCCTCTCCGGAAAACCGGGGGGATCACTGCCGGATCGAACCCCCCCCTCCAAAAAAACGGGGGGGGGTCACTACCGGTTCGAACCTCCCCCCTGCGGAAAATTGGGGGGGTCACTACCAGTTCGAACCCCCCCCCACCTCCCCTCACCGCCGGCAAACGATTCCTGGGTCCCCACCACCGTCCGCACCACTTCCCCCACCGCTGTCCCCAGCACCACCATCCCCATCACCACTGTCCCCACTTTCCCACCACCATCCCCAATCCGCACCAGTGCCCCCACCACTGTCGCACTGTCCCCACTGTCCCCACCACTGTTCCCACCAGACTCTCCCCACTTTCCCCACGGTACCCACCACTGTCCCACTGTCCCCACTGTCCCACTGTCCCCGCCGCTGTCCCACTGTTCCCACCACTGTCCCCCACTGTCCCCACCACTGTCCCCACGGCACCCGTGTTTCATTGTCCCACCACCGTCCTCACCACCGCCGTCACCACTGTCCCCACCACCACCGTCCCCACCACTGTCCCACTGTCATCACTGTCCCAACCACTGTCCCACTGTCCCCACACCATTGTCCCCACCACCACCGACCCCACCACTGTCCCATTGTCCCCACCACTGTCCCAGTGTCCGCACGGTTCCCACCATTGTCCCCGCTGTCCCCACCAGTGCCCCCACCACTGTCGCACTGTCCCCACTGTCCCCACCATTGTCCCACCACGGTCCCACTCCCCATTGTCCCTGCTGTCCCCACAACTGTCCCACTGTCCCCTTTGTTCCCACCACTGTCCCACGGTCCCCACTGTCCCAGCCGCTGTCCCACTGTGCTGTCCCACTATTCCCATTGTCTCCGCTGTCCCCACCACTATCCCACTGTCCCCACCACTCTCCCCACTGTACCACTGTCCCACCACCGTCCTCACCACCGCCTTCACCACTGTCCCCACCACTACCGTCCCCACCACTGTCCCACTGACCCCACTGTCCTCACCACTGTCCCGCTGTCCCCTCACAACTATCCCCACCACCACCGACCCCACCACTGTCCCACTGTCCCCACACCACTGTCCCCACCACCACCGCCCTCACCACTGTCCCAGTGTCCCACTGTCCCGAGGAGCGGGAATCGTTTGCAGGCGGCGAGGGGGGGGAGGGGGGGGTCGAGCCCGTAGTGACCCCCCCCGTTGGGATCCCGACCCCTCCCGCACCTACCTACAGACCAACCGACCGACAAAGGGCAGAGGAACGAGGAGACAGACGACGACGACGACGACGAAGCAGACGACAGAGCAGACGACGACGATGGCAACGACGACGACGACGACGACGACGACGACGGCGACGACGGCGACGACGCCGACGCCGACGCCGACGCCGACGCCGACGCCGACGCCGACGCAGCCGCCGCCACCGCCGACGACGCCGCCGCCGATGACGACGACGACGCGCCGACGCCGACGCCGACGCCGACGCCGACGCCGACGACAACGACGACAACGACGAGGAGGGGGGCAGGAGGAGGAGGAGAAAGACGAGGACGAGGACGACCACGAGGGAGGGGAAGGGAGGGGAGGATTGAGGAGGAGGGAAAAGGACAAGGCGGATTACGGCAGGACGGAGGAAACGGGAGGACCTCCTCCTCCTCCTCCCCCTCCTCCTTCTCCCACTCTTCCTCTTCCTCCTCCTCCTCCTCCTCCTCCTCCCCTCCTCCTCCTCCTCCTCGTCCCTCCTCCTCTTCCTCCTCCTCCCCCTCCTCCTCCTCCTCTTCCTCCTCCTCCTCCTCCTCCTCCTCCTCCTCCTCATCCCCCTCCTCCTCCATCTCCTCCTCCCTCGAGGGGGGGGGGGAGACCTGGGCGTGGCCCTCGCGCGCCGCGATCATCAGCGCCGTGTCTCCGCGCTCGTCTACCAGGTCCAGCTGTGGCTGCCTGCAGGACGTGCCCAGGCAATGGCCCACCACCTGCCGCGGAGGCGGCGCCGACCCCCCGGCGGGCCCAGCCCTCGCGCGTCGTGCACGGTTCGAATAGGATATCGACTGCATAATTGATGTAGCCTCAACCGGTTTTTCGTCGAGCCCACGAAGCATGCAGACAAGCGGCACGCGTGCCATGGCTCTTGCACATAAGGTAGGAGGGAGGAAGAGGAGGTGGAGGAGGAGGGGGAAAAGGAGGAGGAGGGAGGGGAGATGGAGGACGAGAAAAAGGAGGCGGAGGAGGACGAGGGGGAAGACAATGAGAGGTTAAAAACGGGGAAGCGAATGACGACTGAGAACGATGAGGACACGGGAGGATGAGGACGAGAAGAGAGAGATATAAAGAGAGAAAAAGAGAGAGAGAGAGAGAGAGAGAGAGAGAGAGAATGCGGGAACAAGGAACGAGGCCTGGCGCAGCCGTCCGTTGAAACGAAATGTTGGCGGGACAAAGATAATGCGGGAGGGAGGAGGGAGAGGAGGGCGAAGAAGAAAGGGGAGCGACGGGAGCAGGAAACGGAGTCAGTGGACGAAAAGGGAAAACAAAGGAAGGAACCAACACTCACATATGCGAAGATGCCGAGCAGGGGTCTGCAGCGAGGAGGAGCTGGGCTGGCCGTGGGGGGGAATGGGGCGCGGCGCCTGTGCTGTGCCGGAATGGAAGCTCGGGGCGCAGGAAGCGCGCTGGCTGGCGGGCGGGGAGGAGCTGGGCTGGCCGTGGGGGAAGGCAAGGGCGCGGCGCCACTGCTGTGCCGAAATACAACGGTCGGGGCGGAGGAGGCGCGCTGGTTGGCGGGGAAGGGTTTGCTTAGCTGGGGGGGCGGGGAAGGGAAAACGCGGCGCCGCTGGCGTGGCGACATGAAAAGGGTCGGCGCGGAGGGGCGCGCTGGCTGGCGGACAAGGAGGACGTGGGCTGGCCGTGGGGGCGCGGCGCCAGTGCCGCGCCGAAATACGAAATAAAAGGGTCGGGCGGAGGGGCGCGCGTTGGCTGGTGGGCGAGGAAGGAGCTGGGCTGGCCGTGGAGGGGCCAAGTGGCGCGGTGATCGTGCCGTGCTGAAATATAACGGCGGGGGCTTGGGGGCGCAGGGGGGCGCGGGCTGGCGAGGAGGACGTAGGCCGTTTGCTGATGGGAGGAAGAGGAGGAGGAGGAGGGGGGAGGAGGAGGAAGAGGAGGACGAGGAAGAGGAGGCGGAGGAGGAGGGGAGGTCGGCCACTACCCAACACTCCTCAGGATGCCTGGCCCGAGCCGCAGGCTTTTGAGCAATGTGCTCCAAGACTTCAGGTGCCAGTGGCACTGGGGCGGGAGGGAGGGGAGGATCTGTTGTCCTCTGCGAGTCACCCAGAAAAGCACGTGCATCGACATGCTCCTGCTCCTCATCAGCCTCAGGTGGGCCCATGGGTCTAGCCTCCGCCATGTCGTCGCGAACCTGCGAGGTGTGGGTAACCTGCTCTGGTGTCGGGGGAATGCGTAGCGGCCGAAAGCGATCGAGCTCGGGGTCGTGTCGGACACGGCGTGCGCGCCGAGAGACAAAGTCAGGGGCCCATCCCTCGTCTGTGCCAGAACAGGGATCCCGGGAGACAAGGAAGCGTAGTAGTCCATCACGTATTCTACCCTCCCCCCCCATGTCATCCGGAACAACGGGCTCAATGCTGTCCACATCCCCTTTCCCACATGGTACGCACTGCATCAGCGGTGGCAGCTGCGATGCGCTTGCACAGGCCGGCGGGATACGTCTTCTTTTTGGCCGTGCGCCACTCCCTCCTGTCCCTATCAGCCCCAAGAAGCGTTTCATGTCCGTCCCTACCGTGCGAACATCTGCCGTTTCCAGGGGTCGCAAGCAGGCGGCGCGCAGCCCTGGCAGTCTAAGTGCAACGGTCCTAGTGGGGGCCCTTGACGTCTGACCATGTTCACACTGATCAAAATCGGTCGTCGAGACTGCTGGGGACGACTGGGGAGCACGCGTCGGACGGCAGGTGAACGAGCTGACGGCTTCGAGCCTCCAGCCGCACGGCTGGGGGTGCTCAAGCCAGCATGACGTCCCTGCCTGCATATGCGCAGCAAAAGCTCCACCATAACATTGTATAGCACACTGCGCATTCACAATTGTTCCATCTGACGCTCAGTAACTGCCGTCTTACCCCACATTTAGCTATGCGTCCGAAGTGGCGGGGGGCCCTTCTGCCCATCGAGAGGCAGACCAGGTCTCACACGGCGGCCCGCCACCCGCCACCACCACCCGTCGTGCCAGGATGTGAGACCTCCATTATGCGAGTGTGTCCCGATTCATGAGATCGCCGTCCACTGCATGTATGGCTATATCCACAGACAAGACATATACAACATAGTCTGTGCTGCAATGCGCCCATTCAACCGGCGCCTGTAATTGCATCCCCCGCCCTCCTCCGTCCACAAAACAAGTTTAGAACAAAGTATTCGACTCGTCTGACGGCTCTCGGCATGGGCTCTGCTGCAATGCCAGTGTACCGCTCTGTCAGGAAAAGTCGACTGGGGTATCCCTCAGCGGTGTACTGGACAGGGTTGGCCAGTGGCGGCGGCACGACATCGGCACTCACAGGCGCAGGAGCTCGCAGGCAAGCAGCAAGCCCAGCTGGGAGAGCAGGGCCGGCGGCTGCAATCTCCACGCGCGCAGTTCCATGGCCCATCGTAGCCATCACTGAATACGCATGCTCTGTGATGGGGTCAGCTGCGCGAACTGTCGGCACAACAACATGACGGCGAGACAACGGCGCACCTGGAATCCTGCCTGTCATGGGGGCTGAGAAATCGGGATGTGTGATATGATAACCAGCGCAAATCCTGAAATAGTCACACCTGGTACAGCAACTGCCGTGGTAGGATCGCTCATCAGTATAAGTAAACACCGCGGGGAATCATGTGCTAGGTGGTCTACTAGGTGTGCCCGAGCACGAGATACAAATAGGCACGCATGACAATGTCCATCTGGCGACGCCCATGCACGTGCCAAAGCTGCGCCCTGACGGCGCGCACGCGCCACATGCGCACGCAATGCTCCATGCTTTCGGAAAGCACGCGCACACCATGGACACTTGACACGGTCATCGTCTGTGTCGCCTGCTGCACTAGGTGGGTCTACAAGTAGACCGTTGACACCCGCCCAAGCACGTCCTGGCACTCCCAGGAGACGGACTTCATGAAACAATTGGCCTCCACTGTGGCCGCCTCAACATTTCGAGCAGGAGATTGGGCTGTAGCGTGTAACGTCATGTTGATAATGCGTTTCCAGTATGTTTGATTTCGTCGGATGAGGGACTCCCATCCACTGAAATCCTCAAGCGGTGGCGGGAGGGAAGCACAAGCTACAGCAGTAGCACGTAGCCACGAGCAATCATCCATGACCATTCCCAGCCATGACCTGGCGCGGCAACCTTCTGAGTAGTGTCATACCACTCGGCCCGTAGGAAGGCAAATGCAAGTTTGGGTCCTGTGTGCAATAGAGCACCCAACAGTAGCAAAAGTGCAGCTCTGCTTAGAGCACCAGACTGTCGTCGGATCGGCGAGAGCCTTGGTGGAAGAAGCTCTAGTGCGCAACGTCCGTAAAGTAGCTGTGATAGTGCTGGCTCGATATCGGACCTCGGGCCCCATGTTACCTTGGGAATCAATAGCTGCACCAAGATGTACATAGTGCTTGACAATTTTTGCCCGCGCGGTCCCAAGTAGCTGTGTCTGCGCAACCACATGCCCGCCATGCTCGTGCCATGCGTGCTGATTCGCCTTCTTCGCTCCTTTTCCTCGGTAAGCCAAGAGGGCGGCCGTTCTTGCAACGCCGAGGTTGGGTAGGTGGCCTCTGCTAGCAAACACATCAGCAACCACGGTAAGCGCACGGCACATGGCAGGGTATAGGTTGGAGGCAGGGACAATCACAATGATGGCACCGTCATCCGCAAAGGTAACGTCCAACAGCAGCACAGTGGTAGCAGTGTCGGCATCCGTGACTATACCCTGCACGCTAGTGCGCTCGTCTGTAGGCAAATGCAGGGCCAGTCCTTCATCGTCCAATTGAGCCCGCGCAGCGTGCATGCATTCACCCATAAGCATCTCGTACAATGTATCAGCGAGAAGTTGCCCAGGGAAAACCGAACGTGTCGAGGAAATCTGGTCGGAAACCTCGCACAGGAACCACGGGGTATGGTAGCATTGTGAAATCTGAGCTGCTGCGTGCGCGTGTAGTGCACCGTTCACCACTTGCTGTGCAACAGTAGGAGTCTGCACACGCATACGCCTTGCGAGCTCATGCATGGCACTCGCCGGTAGTCCTGCTGCCCTGACAATGCAAGCAACGGCATCATCGTCAAGCGGCGAACGAAGTAGCAGCTGCCGCAAGGTACGGTAAAATGGCTGCACCACATCCAGGAATAGCACGCCAAAATACAGAGCACGGGCAGCCGCAACAGGTTGCGCAAGACGAATAATGACTGACGCATGGCCAGTTCCTCGACCTGGTTGGTTTTCCCCCAAACTGAGTATCCCCTGCTGCGGCAAGCAGTGCTGGCATCAACCGAGTCCGCAAGCATCTTCGTGATGCCTTGCCAAGCTGTGAGGACACCAGTATAGAGCTGTGATGGACTTCAGCAAATCGCAATAGAAACCTCCCTTCCATTGAATAGGCTCAATTAGGGTGACGGCGGTCTTGCGTTGCAACGGGAAGTACAGGGCAGCGAGCTCAGTAGCGAAAGCGTGCACCAGAGCTCCCGTGAAACCGTCAAGGCCAGGGACAGCGCGCTTGGTCTGGTGGCAAGCACGCTGAAACACAGACAGGGTCGGCAGTGTAAGACTAAGCACCGGATCGGAGGACATCCGATCGTACGGCACCCGTGTGAAGTGAGTGACCCGCAAGCCTAGTCACGTCTGCAAGCTCAAAGGTAGCTGCCAACTCTAGCGCGCCAAAGTGCTGCTGCCAGCGACGGGCTGATTGAAGCTGCGAAGTTACCGGCTGAGCATGCATATCCTTGAGGATGGGCAGTCCTTTAAGCATGCGCTTACGGCGGGGCCCTGCACCGACGCGGCGCAAGGCCGCGAGCGCCCCCGCTGCCTGTCCCCGGAGCCATGCATCCTGAGTGCCGGTCACAATGTCATCGCAGTGCTTGGCAGCGTCCAGCGTGGTAGATTTGTTGATCACAAACGCCGCACCACGCATGAATGCGCATGTGAAGGCCCACGAGAGACCCTGCCACCTCCAGAAGTTGGGAATAATACCCTGTAGTTGATACATGGCACGTGGAATACCTACCAGGGGACAGTCATTGGGCTGCAGGTGGCCCACGCGGCACCCGACACATTCTCCACAAGGCCTCCAGATGTACAAAGGCTGCGCAAACTCCACTGCAGCGGCAAAGACCTGCGACCCGACATGCGCAACCGCGTCGCATGCATCAATGAGCAGCGCACGAGAGGGACCCTCTCGCACTCATCACCTCCACCTGCGCTGTCGGTAGTCCAACCACTCCTCCACCTCCTTCCCATCTGTGGCCCACGCACAAAAGGCAGCAGCAAGCTGTAGTAAGTTGAGCCGTCTTCGCAACATGCGTAGCTCTCATCGTCCAGAAGAGCGACGGTCCATGAGCGTCAGCGAGCGAACCGAGGGCCATGTCTGACGCGGAAAACGTCCCGTGGGTGACTTCTGTACTGGGAAGCACTCGGTAACTGCCCTAGCAAGCTCGTCGTTCAAATGTTGCGCATGATCATCGGGGTGCGACTGGAAAACTGGCTGCGAAATATTTCTGGCCATGGTAGCAAACTTGGCCGCACACTCCGTGTCCTTGATGTGTCTATGATCACAGGGGGAGTTAGGCCCGAGCGGAAATAGCGCGCACGGGGCCCGCACTGCTGACTTACACGTCGGCCATGACCACGACATGATCATCATATCACATAGACAGATCTACTGTCGGATCAACCCCTTGTCGACTGATCGAATTGAGAGAGGCTTGAGGCACTGTCACGTAGTCAATGCGGCGTCTCGGGTCCTGGGGGGCTGCGCCAGGCGGCATCCGCGCGCCATGCATGCCGCGGAGAGGTTCCGAGAAAGTAGACGCCGCACTCTGTCCCGTAGCTTTTAGGAAATCGTGAAACAAGTGTCCAGTCTCGTTTTCCTGCTCGGCGCCAACGGGGCCCACGTGGCTGGACGGAACGGTCCCGACAGTGGCGTTTGCGTCCAGTAGACAAAACAGCGGTGCCTGACTGGGCCGCGTGAGTACCACATCACGCATGCGTGTCCACCACTGCGCAACCACGTCGAGACCTCCCGTCGCACGCGCACGCGGCGCGCGTGCAACAAGAACATCGATGCGCAACGAAGGGGCCCGCGCAGCTACGCGCAAATGCCGTGAGTCATGTGAGAGTGCCCGACAATGTCGTCTGTTTAGCGTGCAGCCAGGAAGGTACTCCAATCCTGTGTTCATCCACAACGCAACCCCGTTGCATAAATTTGCTTCGGCGGCTGACGTCATCACGAGATACGGATCAACTTCGCGCCCTGTGTTGTACCTCAGTCGCGTCTCAAGCGCGCCTACGAACAGATATTGGCAACGTGCAAACTGATGCGCAAGGGCCAGCATGCGGCCAGGGATATCCATGCCAGCTGCATCCCGGCACGTGCATCGTATCCGTATACCTTGCGAGCGTGTACGTCGTCTCCGTGGTCGCAGTGTAAGTACGTTAGCGACTGCGAACCGGAGTTTAGAAAGACTATGGCGCGGTATCCTGTGGACTGTCTGGGTCTGGATGCTAACTGTCTCGAATCGTCGATCCAGCATCGGGCGACGAGAAAGCTCGCCGAGGGGGCACCTCCGCAAGAGCAATCATGTCGAGGCGGGCCGGGGACAGCTTTGGGAGCTCCCTCGCACCGCGGTGGGCGTCGGCTGTTAACCAGAACCATGGAACCCTGTCCATCTGAGAGAGTAGTATAGACCATGGCACACCGTCTTCTGAACGATCCGATATATCCCTAATCGACACTAGGCGAGCAAGTGCGTCTACAAGTTCGTTCAGCGGATACGAGTGTGACCTGGCACATGCAACCATGCTGTCACAGTGCATACTCGCGCGAGCTTTGCGAGGGAATCTAACAGGATGGGCAACGCACCGCGAGACCTGTACCTCACACCTCCCGCAGCTGCTTCTACCACCATCATATTATCCGAACGAACAATAATGCGCCTCGAGCGATATGTCGAAGACGCCAGCAGGAGCCTTCAAAGAGCAGCATGAAACTCGGCGGAAATCGACGCGCCCACGCACTCCTCTTTGAGTGATGGGGCGGAGCCGGCCATGTAACCATCCATCCGACGTTTACCGCCCTGCGTCACGCAACGCACAGCAAACGCCCATGATGGTGGCCCCTGCATGTCCGTGCTGTCTGACCCACCTGCTCCGTCTGTGCACACTGCAAAATGATCCATGCCATCGTCGCGAACATCATTAGAGCAGGCATTCTGCGCCAGGAAATCAACGGCACTAGAATGGAGACGACGGCGAAAGAGACATGCCGCAGGATGTTGCGCGCATGGCGGCGCCACGAAAATGTGGGAGAGCACTGCGCCTTGCCGCGAGCAGCGCTGCTAAGTTGCCGCAATCGGGAACAGGAGTGACGGGCGGCGCATCCACGCAGAGCGAGGGCGCCGGGTGCCCCGGCAGAGCCGCGGCGCTCGATGCCAACGCGGGCTGATCCCCACTGGCGCCGAGCGGCTCTGCAGGCTGGCTCACCCCGTCTGCGACTGGCTCGCCTGCGTCACGTCGATATCGTCTTCCGAAGTCTGGCCAGCGCGGACCTCCTCCGCCTTCGCACGGCGGGGGCTGCGGGCACGGCTTCCGCCCCCTGCTGGCTCATCTCTCCCCGCGGGCTCGGGTCGCTCCTCGCCCAGCGCCGCGCGTGGGCTGGCCAGCAGCCGCCAGGCCCTGGGCCTGCAGGGCTGCCTTCTCGCCCGCTGCTGCCTTCGCACGAGCCTCGGCGGCGGCGCGAGCGCGCGCCCAGCGAGCCGCCTTGCGCTCGCCCCACGCAGCCTGACTGGCAACGGCTGTGACGTTGGCCTCCTGCTGTGCGTTCTCATCCTTGTCTGCGCCCGCTGCGTTAATCGCTGCCTGCGCCTGGAGCTGGGCTGCCGCCATAGCTGAACATGCCGCGGCAGGGGGCTGTGCGGCAGCGGCCGGTGGCACTGCGGCGACGTGCTGCGTGGGCTGCGAAGCTGGATGCGCGGCTGGAGTCGTCGCGACGGTAATCGCCGCCATGCTCGCTGCCGCCGTAATCTGCGTCAGTGCCGAACGCGGTCCTCCCAGCACTGCGGCCAGCCCCGCGATCTGCTGTGCCACGCCCACCTGCCTCTGCTGGAGCTCGGCGATGGCTGCGACCGAGGCGCCTGACATCTGGATGGGCGCCGTCGCCGCGGGCGTAGTGGGCGCCACTTCCTCCGCCACAGGCGTTGCGGCGCCATGCATCTCGACGTCGTTGGCGGCAGCCGGCATCAGGGGGAGGGTTTCGAGCTGCTGGAGCAAGACCTGTGCACGGGTCAGCTCGTTGGCATGACGCTGCTGAACCAACTGGCGGGCCTTGTGCACGATCATGGCTTCATGCGCCGCCTTCTCTGCGCGCTCGGAGCGGCGCGGGGCGCGCTCGACGACCGCCCGCTACCTCGCAAGGCGCACCTCCGGGGTCCTGGCCGCGATGATCATTGTCATCAGGACTGAGTACTCCTGCTCCTGCGCCTCCGAGATGCTGGTCGGTAGTCCGAGCTCGCGGGGCGCGCGAAGCATCTTCGCCGACGCCGCTGCCACGCGGCGGAGGTTGCGCCTGTGAATGGCCAAGGCAGCAGGGTCCGTGGGAGGCTGGATCCAGGCCGGGTGCGCCCGCGCCTGCTCTGGCATTGCAGGGAGCACGCCGAGGGCCTCCTGCGGGCCTGCTGGACGATCCGCCGTCTCCTCGGTCGACTCGGGCTCGCTCTCGCCGAACGTGACGTCGGTGGCTGGCGAGCGCCTGCGGGAAGGCACCTCTGGGGCTGGTTCCTCCGCAGGCTCGCCATCTCGCTGCTGGGGCTGGGCCGGCGGAGGCCGGCTCGGGCTGCGCTGACGGCTGTGGCGAGTGCTGCTGTGCGCCGGCCTTGAGGTGCGCCTCTGCCTCCGCTGGTGCTGATCTCGCCCGCTGCCCGCTGCTGCGTGCTGCTGCTGCTGCTGCTGCTGCTGGTGCTGCGGCCCGCTGCCTGCATGCTGCTGCCGGTGCTGCGACTGATCGCGGAACACGCTGAACGCCGCTGGACTCTGCTGTGGGAGCGGGTGGCAGGTCCTGCACATCAGGTCGCTGGCGGCATTTGCGTGCCCGCGTGCTGGACACCACCACGGCGGGGCCGGCGGGGGCGGTGGCGCCTTTGCCCCTGGCCTGCCACGCCATGGCGCTGTGGTGCGTTGCGAGACACTTCGCGGCGGTCACCAGACCCAGTACAAGTCGGGCCTGAGCACGCTGTTGTCGGGCACGCCTGTGCCACGCTGGCTCGCTGCTCTGCTGGCGCGGCGTGCCGCCCGCAGGAGTGCGCCGCGGCGCGGCGGGGCCCGCACGCCCAATGCGCGGGCGCGGGCCGGCGCGCGTGGCTGCCCGCCCCGAGAGAGGGCCGCTGTACCTGGTACAGCGCCCGAAACCTCTCGAACCGGGGCGGCAGCTTGGGGAGGAGGGAGGAGGGAGGAGGGGGAGGAG
>CAUYUJ010017119.1:124676-177514 GCA_963575745.1 Prorocentrum cordatum | reverse complement strand
CCCAATGCAACCCACGTAAATCATGCAAAAGTTCGTCGATCCGGTCGTTCGTCTCCAGAGATCTCGCGTTTTTGTGGAAGACTGTGAAATCGATGATGCCTGACTCGTCACACTTTGCCTCTTGATGCGTCGGATCGTGTTGGGTCGGGGGGGAAGGAGAGGGGACGGGAGAGGGAGGAAGGAGGGGAGGGAGGGGAGGGATGGGAGAGGGAGGACTGGTCGACGTTGTTGGTCTGTTGTCGGTGGTGGGTGGATGTGGGTGTTGTGAGTCTGCTGGGGTCGGTGCTGTTCGTGGTGGTTCTGGCCGGTCGTGGCGCTGGTGGGTGCTGGTGGGCGCTGGTCGGTGGGCGGGTGCTGGTGGTCGCTGCTGGTCGGCTGAAATCTGTGTTGCTTGCGGTGGTGTTGCTGGTCGGTCGTGGTCGGCGGTGGGCGCTGGTGGGTGCTGGTCGGTGGGTGGCGGTGGTCGCTGCTGGTCGGCTGGAGTCGCTGCTGCTTGTGGTGGTGTTGCTGGTTGTCGTTGGTCGGTGGGTGGCGGTGGGCGCTGCTGGTCGGTTGGGGTCGGCGCTGCTTGCTGTGATGTGGAGGGAGGGGGAGAGAGGAGGGGAGGAGAGGAGGAGGAGGAGGAGGAGGAGGAGGAGAGGAGGGGGAGGAGAGGAGGAGGAGGAGGAGGAGGAAGAGGAGGAGGAGGGGGAAGGAGGAGGAGGAGGAGGAGGAGGGGAGGAGGAGGAGGAGGAGGAGGGGAGGAGGGGTGGGATGAGGAGGACGGAGGCGGAGGAGGAGATTGGGCGGACGGAGGGAGGAGGAGCTCTCTGGGCGCAGGCTCACGAGCGGCGACTCAGTCAAAGCCGCGCACGGGCAGCCGCAGCAAGGGCGGGGCGGGCCTCCAGCTGGCCGTGCCGCGCCGCCACCATCAGCGGCGTCCGCTGCCACGAGGCGCAGGGCTGCGGGGCGGGGCCAGCGGGCACGGCGGGGCCTGCCGCGGGGGGGCGGCAGCCCCAAGCCAGAGCTGAGTCGGGCGTGTCCCCCTCCACAGGAGGCATGGCTCAAGGCAGCCGAACAAACAGTCCAGGGACGAGGTTGTTCGGTATGTGCATGTTTGGCAATGTGGGTGGTTATGTTTGGACTGTCTTTTATTTTGCGGCCCACCTCCGCCCAAATCCGCCTGTAGGGGGACGCGCCCAACCTAAAACCAGAGCTCGACTACGGCAAGCTCGTGTCGTGTCGACCCCGGCGTTGGGTCCCGACATCGCGGGGATTGTTCAACCTTGAACGATCGGCCGTTCCCGAAACGTCGGGATCGTTCAGCATCGCCCGATTCTGGGTCGCCGACGACGTTCAACGTTGAACACCCGCGGCGGGGTCGCCGCGGGTCGACACGACGGGAACCGGCCGTAGGAGATCGACTGCAGCCCAGGACAAAGATGTCGCAGATCTACGAAGAAGTGGGTATGAGATTCGCAGATATGCGAAAAGTCTACGCGCTCGTCGCAGACTCGATGGATATGTCCGTTCTTCGGCGGTGGACCAACCTCCCTTTAGTAAACCTCCCTTTAGTGAAAACGGCCTGGGACCGACACCGACGGACCTGGACCCGCAACATAACGGCCGCGACGCCCTCGCGAACCGAAAACGGCCAATTCACTAATCGACGTGTCAGGGTAGGAGGTCTATCAACCTCCGGATTCTGGGGATGAACCCATTCCGTAGTCGATCTCCTGCTCGAAGAGCGGCAACGAGCCGCGCTCCCCTCTGGGGGGCGGGAGCGCAGGAGAGCCTCGAGTCGAATCGAGAAGTCGGATCGGTGATCGCAGCGAATCGGATCGGCGGACATCGGCAGCAAAATCGGAAGAGGTCGAACCGGCGGAAAAATCGGCAGACCAGTAGGGCCTCCACCGAGACATCCAAGATCCAAATCGAAGTCGACTCAGAAGCGATCGAAGTCGAATCGGATCGAGTCGGAGGAATCGAAATGAGCCCTGGTGGGGAGGGGGAATCGTCAGGGGCTGGAGGGGCGGGGGATGGGGAGCAGGGGAGAGGGCGGACGCCACGTATCGCTGCTGGCTGGATGCCCTGAAGAACCCCCTCGTTGTCGGGAAGGAGGCCACCTGACTCACGCTGGCACTCCTCATCGCGTCCCCGTCCTCTGCATACTGATACCCATACCCCTCTTATCCCCCCCCTATTAGAACCAAATGCAACCACCCACCCACATTGCTTATCGCTTCTACAATGCCGTGCTACTCTACTCTGATCATGCCGTCATCTACCCTATCCCTGCGGCCACTTCTTCCAAGTCACACTCCAACGATAATTATGTGCTCGGCTGCGAACGATCTCTGCACAGACTCCATGCGAAATTATAAACACATTGCCGTCCCAGTCCCTGCTTCTGGGACCCGCATCCTTCCCTTCCCCTCCGTTCCCCTCATCTTCTCCCATGCTCCCTGTCCGGCTAAACGTCTAAAAGAACTGTGCTGGGACCCCCAGGTCTAGCCGTGGCCAGCCCTTCTGCCCCGTCCTGCCCCAGGGATGCTCGTGTGGGTACCAGGGTTCGGCCGTGGTTAGCGACGTCTGGCCGTTCGGGTCGGCCGTGGTTTGTGGCTTCTCGCCAGGCACGCCTTCTCATGCGGTGGCCAGTGCCAATTGAAGGGGCCCTGGGACACACAAATAAATAGACACAAATAAAACGATTCCCCATATTTTCCTGTATTTTCCGGGCTGTCGTCTTCCCCTTCACTTCCCATATTTTCCCATGTTTTCCTGGGAGTCGACGATTCATTGTGTCTGTGTGTTTCTTTCCCTCCTGACCAAGATCCTGATGGCGAGGACCTGGCCCTGGCGGGCGCTTCTGCGAGGCGGCGGCTTCGGGCAGCCGAGCACCTGCAGCCCGAACTGCCTCGAGCGGGCTTCAAGCATGGGCATCGGAGCCGGGCTTCCGGCTGGCCAGAACGGCTCCGGCACCCCTGCCCAGGGACCCCACCGCCGAGACGGCGACGCGCTGGGGACAAGACGGGGCCCCTTCGCCCCAAAACAGGAGGCAGCTCCACGGCTGACGCCGTGCACGCGTATTGACGTCAAGCTCGTGTCGTGACGAATCTCGGGGTTGGTTACTCACACCGCGTGGATCGATTGACCTTGAACGATCGGCGGCCGCCCGATCATCCGATCATTCCATCCATACACATATACATATGTGTATATACACATACACATACAAAATTATGTGTATATATAAAATATATGTGTATATATATATATATATCTATGTACACATATTCCGATTCATATGTTTTTATGGGTCCGGGGACGCTGGGAAAAGCCCCCCCACACAAATTTTGGCCCTCCCCGGGCCTCTGGGCAACCCTCCGAACGACCCGGGGGAAACTCACGAGAACTCGAAGACGGCCCCAGACGGGTTCCAAGCGTTCCGGCGCGCTCCCGAAACGTCCCCAGAGAGCCCCAATACGGTCCACGACGACCCCCAAGAAGCCGTCATACCCCCGAAGATCGCTCCACGTCCCATGAGGCCTCCACGAGGCCTCCAAGAGCACTCCCAAGAAGGCCCCAAGAGGCAAAAATCATGTTTTTCTTATGGTTGTTGGTGGGTTTGGGGGTTCTCCTCTTTTCGGCTTCCCGACGCTCCAAGACGGCGGTCTTCTGGGCGTCCGAAGCCGCCTGGGAGGCTCCCAAATCAGCCCACGACCATCCGAAAGGGCTTCCAGGCAGTCCATGATGGCCCTAAGAGAGCCCCATGCCGGCCCAAGATGGCCCCAAGTCACCCTCCGAAGCATTCCAAATCGTGACCCAGTCGTTCAGGGAGACCGCGGTTGGAAGCAGGGTGGCCCGAGGAAGCCCCCAGAGGTCCCCAGAACACGCCAAGGAGGCCTCCAGAAGGCCTCAAGAAATCCTGAAAAACTTGTGTGAGGCCCCCAAAGGCTCTCCAAGGAGCCTCCGCAAAAAGAGCTGAGGAGGATGGAGAGAATGCGCAGGGTATGGCGAGAATGAGGAAAAAGAAGCATGTAGAAAGGACAACAAATAACATTACCATAACGGCGATGCCGGAAAAGGCAACAAGGAGTTATCCCTAAATTGTCGGCTCGACCTTCCTGCCACTCTGCCTGCATACCAAACTTCAAGGACCAGGGTGCAGTGGTGCGAAGCCCCACTGCAGTCTTGTATATATCAATACCTAGACTGGAAGCCTGAAGATGGCGCCGTGATGGCCCCACAGAGCCGGCACGCATGCCTGATGTCCAAGACGGGTCCAAGGGCGCCGGGAGAAGCCAAAATGTCTTTCGCATTTTCGCTTCCAGTGGGATCTTGAGGCCTCACAAAGGTCCCAAAAGCCCCAAAACGGGCCACAGAGAGGCCCAAGGCCGGCTCAAGAGGGCCTGGAGAGGCACAACTCGCTCTAAAAACCTTGGGTGAATCAATCTTCGTGGCCTGCTCGCCTTTTCGCCTCTGATGGGCCCTTGAAGCCTAAGATGCCTCGTAGATGATTCAAGAGAGCCCCAAGACGGGCCTGGGAGATACCCAAGGCTGGCCCAAGAATGCCGGGTTCGGCCAAAATCGCTCAAACGTCTTAAGAAATGAAATGTTTTCGGCTGTCTCGCCTTTTCGCTGACGATCGGCGCGTGAGGCGTCAAGATGGCTCCAAGATGGCCTAAATGAGGCCCAAGAAGAGCCCCAGAGAGAGCCAAGACTGGCCCAAGAATGGCTGGAGAGGCGAAAATCTCTGAAAACAAATGGAAAATAAATGTTTTTCGCCTTCTCGCCTTTTCGCTTCCGATCGGCTCTTGAGGCTTCAGGATGGCCCCAGGATGGCCCCGGAGAGGCCCAGGACGAGCCCCAGAGAGGCCCAAGCCTGGCCCAAGAGGGCCCGGAGAGTCGAAAATCAATGAAAATCCATTGGGAAATCAATGTTTTTGGCCTTATCGTTTTTTCGCGAGGCTTCAAGAGAACCCCAGGATGGCTCCAAATGAGCCCCAGGACGAAGCCCAAAGAGGCCGAAGGCTGGCCCAAGAGGGCCCGGAGAGTCGAAAATAAATGAGAACCCATTGAAAAATCAATGTTTGTGGCCTCCTCACCTTTCCGCTTCCGATCGGCTCTTGAGGCTTCAAGATGGCCTCAAGATGGCCCCAGAGAGGCCCAAACCGAGCCCCACAGAGGCCCAAGGCTGGCCCAAGAGGGCATGGAGAGCAAAAAATCAATGAAACCATTGGAAAATCAATGTTTTTGGCCTTCTCGCCTTTTCGCTTCCGATCGGCTCTTAAGGCTTCAAGATAGCCCCAGGATGGCTTGAAATGAGCCCAAAAACGAAGCCCCAAAAGGCCCAAGGCTGGCCCAAGAGGGCCCGAAGAGTCGAAAATCAGTGAAACTCCATTGGAAATCAATGTTGTTGGTCTTCTCGCCTTTTCGCTTCCGATCGGCTCTGGAGGCGTCAAGATGGCCTCAGGATGGCCCCAGGATGGCCCCAGAGAGGCCCAAGACAGATCCCAGAATTCGAAATTCGTTCGGTGTGTGTGTGTGTGGCGTGTGTGTATATGTGTGTGTGTGTGTGTGTGTGTGTGTGTGTGTGTGTGTGTGTGTGTGTGTCTGTGTGCGTGTGTGTGTGTGTGTGTGGTGGGGGGGGGGGGAGGAAGGGTGGGCTCTTTCCGGGGTCCCCGGCCTTATGAAAGTATATGAATAGGAATAGACACATATGAATATATATATACCCTTTTCATAATCTACATATGTATATATACATATATATATATATACATACATACATAGGTGTGCGTGTGTATATATATATATATATATACACACCACATTGGCCGATTCTGGGCCACGGGCGCGCTCAGCTTTGAGCGCCCGCGGTGAGGTCGCCGCCGCGCCAGCACGACGCGAACCCGCCGTACCCCCATCCCCGCAGAAACCACCCCCAGGAACTCCTCAGGCACCAAACCGACATCGCTAGCTGGAGCATGGGCAGCAAGCGGCGGCGGCGGCCCCCAAAGCCGCGCGAACTACGTACCCACACCAGCGCCAGTCCTGGCCAGATCCTCGGCGCAAGACCGGTGCACGCGCCCTCGTGGTATGTCCAGCGCACTGCACCCAAGCTGGGCACGTCATCGGCCTGTGGTCAGGATCGGTGCGAACGTACAATTGGCGTCATCCGCCCTGGGGCCCTCCTGGCCTGCGTCTCGGGGGCCTCTGGGGTCGCCTCGGGCCGGCGGCAGCCGACGCAGGCATGGGCGTGGGCGGCGGGGGCGCATGCGGCGGCGCAGGCGCAGGCACTCGCGCGAGCGGCGGCGGCGCATGCGGCGGGCGGCGACGCATGCGCAATCGGCGGGCGCAAGCGGCGGGCGGCGGCGCAAGCGGCGGCGACGCGTGCGGCGGGCGGCGGCGCAAGCGGCGGGCCGCGGCGGCGGGCGGCGCAGGCGCACGCAAAAGCGTGGGCGGCGGCGGCGGCGGCGGGCGGCGGCGCAGGCGGCGGGCGGCGGCGTCGGCGAGCGGCTGACGGCGGGGTGCCCTCGCTCTCGCCTGCGCGGGCCCTGTGCTCCGCGCCCTGCGGCTTCCCGGCCGTCGCTGGGGTCGGCATCGCGCGCCGCCCGCGCCGCCTCCCATCCCACGGGGGGGGGCAGCGAACGGCGCGCCATGGACGGAGGTGAGGGTTGAGGATGAGGATGAGGATGAGAATGAGGAGGAGGAGGAGGAGGAGGAGGAGGAGGAGGGGGAGGAGGAGAGGAGGAGGAGGAGGAGGAGGAGAGGAGGAGGAGGAGGAGGAGGAGGGGAGGAGGGAGGAAGTAGAAGGAGAGGAGGAGAAAAAGGGGAGAAAGAGGAGGAGGAGGATGAGGAAGAGGGGGAGGAGGAGGAGGAGGAGGAGGAGGGGGGGGGCGGAGGAGGGGAGGAGGAGGAGGAGGAGAGGAGGAGGAGGAGGAGGAGGAGGAGGGGAGAGGGGGAACAAAAAGGGGAGTGCGAGTAGAGAGCAGGAGGAGGGGAGGAGGAGAGGAGGAAGAGGAGGAGGAGGAGGAGAAGGAGGAGGAGGAGGAAGGGGAGGAGCAGCGGTAGCAATAGCAGGAGGAGGAAGACCAATCTAAACCCAAGAGTCGTCACAACGATGGAGTAACATTCACCCTTTCAAAGCTCGCTGTTCATAGGCCCCCATGCAGCGCTTCATTTCCACTGAGGGAACTGCCTCGTTGGAAGACAACCGTTGGAAGACCGTGAAACATGCCAGAACATCGTTGTCGGGATTCCAACGCCATGGGTCTACCTGACTGCTGCATATTTACGATCCTGAACGCCATTCCTGGAACTGCAACGCTGCGAACCAACGTGAGTGGTGCAGCTTCCTAAATCCGAATCCCCCCCAAAATACCATCTGGTCTGTCGATCATGGGAAACCGTGAAACTCTGGCAACATTTAGAAACCAATGTCCGCGGCGCTAAAGGGAGAACCGCATTTTGAAAAGTGGCCACCCTCAATCCGCGACGCTCATGCATTTTATGATACACACACATATATACATATATGGATATATATATATATATATGTATATATACAAGACTTGAAGCTCGCTGCGCTTCGCTTGGAGGTCTTGGCACGATGCGCCGGCGTGCAGTGTGCGAGTGAAGTGCGACTATGCGGGCTGAAGCGTCGGCGATGGGCAGGGGCGGGGATGGGAAGGTCACGGGCGCATGGGCGTCGGCCCATGGAGTGCGCGCGCGCCGTGCGCGCGCGCCGAATTGGCAAGGGGCGGCGCGCGCGACGGTCATCGGCGATAAGATTAGGCGAGGATGCAACGCCGAGGGCAGGGGAAGGGAGAGGGAGGCTTCGGATGAGGTGAATGCAACGAAAAGGGTGCTGGCAACGATGGTGGCCTCATACCTCTGCAGATTTGGGTTGGGAAGGTCACGGGCGGCGACGCCGCACAGTTTGGTGATGATGTTTTTTTCTCACTGAAGTGCAGGGGCGATCCTGACGTGGTGCTCTGCAAAATCGGAGCGGCGACGAACTGTCCCGAGCCTGCTTGAACAAATCGGCGTGTACTTCAGCGCCCCGGACTTCCCGAGAGGATCCGTTCGCGCGCCTGGTGTACAAATCTGCATGGGTCGGTGGGCGGACCCTGCAGGGCACCTTACTTCTTGGACATATTCGCTGGCTTCTTGGTCACCGGGGCTGTCGGCGTCGCCGCTGCAGGGCGCTTGCGGGGCCCGCTGGGCTCTGCCGTGGGCGAAGGGAGCGCTGACGGCGCGGTGTCCTGCGTGGGCGTGTTCGGCGCGCGCGAAGCCCACGTGATGAACTGAGGGTACTTTTTGTGGAGGTTGCGCAGCGGGGTGAGCAACTTGTCCGGGACGCTACTCGCAACCAAGGAACAGAAGTTGTGAAGCTCCTTGACTGTCTTGTCGGTGCCGTCCATCATCTTGAACTGCCTGGTGCGGCTGAGGCGGTTGTTGGTTTTGGCTGAAGTGATCTTGAAGCTCGAGCGCTTCTCATTCGCAGGGACCTCAAAGTCGGCCTCGAAGTAGCTGTGCGTGAGAGTGTCCGCGGTGAACTGGATGACGTGCTTGTGGGCGGCGGCGGCGGCGCGCGGGTTCAGTCCGAAAGCCACGTGCGCGTGCGCCCAGCTCGGATTGGGGCTCCCCTGGCTGAGCGCTCGTGGGAAGCCGCACTGGGCGGTCTGAACTCCAAGAGGTGCTGGTGAGAGGTCGTGGACGGCAACGGCGTCTTTCCACAACGTGGTGAGTCCATGTTTCTTGCGCTCGGCCCGGAAACGGAGGCTCGCGCCGTCTGCGATGGTGACGCGGATGCCGTTGGAGTTGTGTTTGTTGATGTCCAAGAGCTCCACGTGGACGTGCTGAGTGGAGAGGGACACATACTCGCGGTTACCTGGCGCTTGCGCGCCTGCAGCGGGCGATGCTGCTGGGGTCGGGGTGTAGTCGCACGTCGCGTTGGACGTCTTGGGAGCCATCGTACGAGGAGGCGCGGCCGATGGCTGTTCAACGCATGGGGCGGCGACGTCGGGCGTACTCAGGACGCAGCGGACGCTTAAGCCAGATGCTGATCGATCAATGCAGAATTGACATGCGGTGTAGCACGAGCGGGGAAGGGCGCCCAGGACATGGGGATATGTGAAACTGGCCAGGGCATCTCTCGTTCGTCATCTGAGGCGAGAGTGGCTGGACATTGAAGTTCGGATCTCTCTCAGGCCCAAATTGCGATTACATCTGAAGCGATACTGGACGACCTCCTCGCGCGCGGCACGCCTGAGCTCAAACAGGGGAGGACTTCTTAGGCGAGACTGGCTGGAATTACTTTAGGTGGGGGCATTTCTTATCTCGGAAGTCGTTTGGGTGTCTCAGGCGAATCTGGCTTGGAAGTTGCCGGGGTGTCTCGGCAGTTGTTGGGGTGTCTCTGAGTTGCTTGGGCGTCTGCGCGCGCCATCTCTGAGCCACAGTTGGCAGGAGTAATCAAGTGAGACTGGCCAGGCCACCTCAAGTTAGCGGCATTTTGAGCCCAGAGTTGGCAGGATGTTACAGGTGGAACTGGCCGGGGCATCTTTCGTGCGGCATCTCTGGACGCAGAGTTGCGAGGACGTCTCAAGCGAGAATGGCTGGACCACTTCAGGTCCGGACATTTTTCAGGTCAAAGTTCCGATCATGTCTGAAGCGATACTGGCCGCACCTTCTTGCGCGCTGCACGCGGATCCCAAATAGGGGAGGACGTTTGAGGGGAGTCCGGCAAGGCCACTTCATGTGGAAACATATCTGAGCCCAGCATTGGCGGGATGTCTCAAGCGAAACTGGACGGACCACTTCGCTCGCGGCATATGTGAGCCGAAATGCGAAGATGTTTCAAGCGATTCAGGCTGCACAACCTCGGGTGCCGGCATCAATGAGGCCTCTTCGGAGGCCTCTCGGAGGCCTCTTGGGCGGTATTGGGGGCCTTTTGGGCCGTCGTCAAGTGGTCATGGGCGTATTGGGCAAATTATTCGGCGATTTCGGGCCCTTTGGACCGTCTTGGGAAGCCCAACTGGCGGGCCAGAAAACACCCAAGGGACCCCTGGAACCTCCGGGGACTGGCCAGAGAGAGCCCCACCGGCCCCTTGGGCCGCCAAATTCTATTGGGGGGGGGGGTGCCGCCCATCCCCGGGGATCTCCTGATGTGAGATAACAGAGATAGGAAGATATATATATATATATATTTATATATATATGTATATATAATATAATATATATATATATATAGTGTGTGTGTGTGTGTGTGTGTGTGTGTGTGTGTGTGTGTGTGTGTGTGTGTGTGTTGTGTGTGTGTGTGTGTGTTGTGTGTTGTGTGTTGTGTGTGTGTGTGTGTGTGTGTGTGTGTGTGTGTGTGGTGTGTGTGGTGTGTTGTGTGTGTGTGTGTGTGTGTGTGGTTGTGTGTGTGTGTGTGTGTGTGTGTGTGTGTGTGTGTGTGTGTGTTGTGTGGTGTGTTGTGTGTGTGTGTGTGTGTGTGTGTGTGTGTGTGTGTGTGTGTGTGTGTGTTGTGTGTGTGTGTGTAACGAACGTGCGCGGCGCGAAAGCAAGGGCCACAGTTTGAAAACCACCCGCCCGCAACCTGTGAAGCCATTCCAAATGTCAAAACGAGTGCGCGCGGCGGTGAGGCGAAAACCACGCTTTGAACATCGCCCGCCCCGCCCACCCAGAATCAGTGAAACTGTTGCACATGTTAAAAACGAATGGGCACGGCACCAAGGCGAGAGCCACAAGTTGAATACCACCCGACCTCAATCCGCGAAGCCCTTGTAATGTCCAAACGGATGTGCGCGGCGCTACGGCGAGCGCCGCGTTTTGACATCGGCCCGCCCGCAATCCGCGAAGATCTTACACTGTATTCTAAAACAAGCGCGCGCGGCAGGAGGAACAGGAAGAGGAGGAGGAGGAGGAGGAGGAGGAGCAGGAGCAGGAGGAAAAGGCACAGGAGGAGGAGGAGGAGAAGGAGGAGGAGGTGGAGCAGGAGCAGGAGGAGGAGGAGGTGGAAGAGGAGGAGGAGGAGGAAAGGAAGAGGAGGAAAAGGAGGAGGAGGAGGAGGAGGAGGGAAGGAGGAGGAGGAGGAGGAGGGGGAGGAGGAGGGGGATGAGGAGGAGAGGGAAGAGGAAGAGGAGGAGGAGGAGGAGAAGGACAATGACAAGAGGACAAGTAGTATGCCACTTCTGGCTTCAATGGTCGTAGCGCGTTGTTCAAGCGCACGCATCCTCAGCTCAATGCCTTTTGCCTTAAATACTGCCTTTGTGGCGTCGTTGCAAAGTGCACCTTCCCCGTCGGAATAAAGTACTTCGGCATGTCCGAAATTGCATCCCGCACTAATGATTCGCATCTAAGATGCTGGTCATGGTTGTATCTGGTATCTCGAATCCAGCGCCAAATCGAATCCAACGATCGATTGTATGAGATATGTTGTGTTCCTGTTTATATAACCTCCGATCGCATTCGACGGCGTCGTTAAACTTGCCGCACAGCGCAGTAGACGGCACGACGGCGTGCCAGGACTTGCCCCGAGCCCTGGACTCCTGACATGCATCGCAGACGCCCCATCAAGTCCCACCAGCCCTTTGGGCGTGAGTGGTTTAGAGAGCTCTCTCTGTCCTCAACCCCCCAACCCCCCTTCTTCCCCTTCGGGGAGGGGTTTACCCCTCCCCCTACCCCCTCCCCCTGGGCCTGGAGAGGGCGGGCCGCGGGTCGTTGGAGGGGTCTTTTCCGACCCCTGGGAGGGCCAAAAAACGACTACCCTCACGAGGATTCTGGCCCCGTCGGGGGGAGGGAGAAAAAATGCTCTCCTCTTCTCTGAAGCCAAAATCATTGATTTTACTACGGTTTTGGCCCCATGTTGGCAGTCTCACGAGCCAGCGCTGCTGCTCCTTGTTCTCCAAATTATTGATTTTACAAAGGTTTTGGGCTCATGTTGTCCTTCTGAGGGGGTAGCGCCCATTTGCGCTTCTCAGGAGGTCGCAAGAAGCCCCCAAGAGGCCCCAAGATGCCCCCAGGAGGCTCCCAAGAGGCCTCCAAGAGGCTCCCCAGCCGCCCCCAAGAGGCCTCCAGAGGCTCCCAAGAGGCACCCCAGAGGCGTCCACGAGGCCCCCAGAGTCCCCAAGAGGCTCCCCAGATGCCCCCAAGAGTCTCCCAAGAGGCGCCCAAGAGGCCCCAAGAGGCCCCCAAGAGGCTCCCCATAGGCCCCACTAGGAGCCCGAACGACTCACACCAGGACGAGGGGCCCGAACGACTCACACCACGAAGACCCCGAACGACTCACACCACAACGAGGGGCCCGAACGACTCATACCAGGACGAGGCGCCCGACCGACTCACACCACGAGGAGCCCGAACGACTCACACCACGACGCGGGCCTCGAACGACTCACACCACGTGGAGCCCGATCGAGTCACACCAGGAGGAGGGGCAGCGCTCATACAAGCCCCCCAAGAGGGCCCCCAGAGGTCCACCAGATGGCCCCAAGAGGCCCCCAGATGGCCCACAGTCTCAAAAGTATTGATTATACAAAGGTTGTGGGCTCATTTTGTCCTTCTCAGGGGGTAGCGCTCATCTGCGCTTCTGAGGAGGTCGCCAGAAGCCACCAAGAAGCCCCAAGATGCCCCCAGGAGGCTCCCAAGAGGCCTCCAAGAGGCTCCCAAACCGCCCCCAAGAGGCCTCCAGGGGATCCCCAGAGCCCCCCCAGAGGCTCCCACGAGGCCCCCAGAGCCCCCAAGAGGCTCCCAAGAGGCCCCCAAGAGTCTCCCAAGAGGCCCCCAAGAGGCCCCAAGAGGCCCCCAAGAGGCCCCCAAGAGGCACCACGAGGAGCCCGAACGACTCACACCAGGACGAGGGGCCCGAACGACTCACACCACGAAGACCCCGAACGACTCACACCACAACGAGGGGCCCGAACGACTCATACCAGGACGAGGCGCCCGACCGACGCACACCACGTGGAGCCCGAACGAGTCACAGCAAGACGAGGGCCAGCGCTTATACAAGCCCCCCAAGAGGGCCCCCAGAGGTCCACCACATGGCCCCAAGAGGCCCCCAGATGGCCCACAGTCTCAAAAGTATTGATTATACGAATGTTTGGGGCTCATTTTGCCCTTCTCAGGGGGTAGCGCTCATTTGCGCTTCTGAGGAGGTCGCAAGAAGCCCCCAAGAGGCCCCAAGATGCCCCCAGGAGTCTCCCAAGAGGCATCCAAGAGGCCCCCAAGAGGCCCCCAAGAGGCCTCCAGAGGCTCCCGGAAGGCCCCCCAGAGGCTCCCACGAGGCCCCCAGAGCTCCCAAGAGACTCCCAAGAGGCCCCCAAGAGTCTCCCAAGAGGCGCCCAAGAGGCCCCAAGAGGCCCCCAAGAGGCTCCCAAGAAGCCCCACGAGGAGCCCGAACGACTCACACCAGGACGAGGGGCCCGAACGACTCACACCACGAAAACCCCGAACGACTCACACCACAACGAGGGGCCCGAACGACTCCTACCAGGACGAGGCGCCCGACCGACTCACACCACGAGGACCCCGAACGACTCACACCACGACGCGGGCCTCGAACGACTCACGCCACGTGGAGCCCCAACGAGTCACACCAGGAGGAGGGGCAGCGCTCATACAAGCCTCCCAAGAGGGCCCCCAAAGGTCCACCAGATGGCCCCAAGAGGTCCCCAGATGGCCCACAGTCTCAAAAGTATTGATTCTACGAAGGTTTTGGGCTCACTTTGTCCTTCTGAGGGGGTAGCGCTCACTTGCGCTTCTCAGGAGGTCGCAAGAAGCCCCCAAGAGGCCCCAAGATGCTCCCAGGAGGCTCCCAAGAGGCCTCCAAGAGGCTCCCCAGCCGCCCCCAAGAGGCCTCCAGAGGCTCCCAAGAGGCACCCCAGAGGCGTCCACGAGGCCCCCAGAGCCCCCAAGAGGCTCCCCAGAGGCCCCCAAGAGTCTCCCAAGAGGCGCCCAAGAGGCCCCAAGAGGCCCCCAAGAGGCTCCCAAGAGGCCCCACTAGGAGCCCGAACGACTCACACCAGGACGAGGGGCCCGAACGACTCACACCACGAAGACCCCGAACGACTCACACCACAACGAGGGGCCCGAACGACTCACACCAGGACGAGGCGCCCGACCGACTCACACCACGAGGAGCCCGAACGACTCACACCACGACGCGGGCCTCGAACGACTCACACCACGTGGAGCCCGATCGAGTCACACCAGGAGGAGGGGCAGCGCTCATACAAGCCCCCCAAGAGGGCCCCCAGAGGTCCACCAGATGGCCCCAAGAGGTCCCCAGATGGCCCACAGTCTCAAAAGTACTGATTATACTAAGGTTTTGGGCTCATTTGTCCTTCCCAGGGGGTAGCGCTCATCTGCGCTTCTGAGGAGTTCGCCAGAAGCCACCAAGACGCCCCAAGATGCCCCCAGGAGGCCCCCAAAGAGGCCTCCAAGAGGCTCCCAAGCCGCCCCCAAGAGGCCTCCAGAGGATCCCAAGAGGCCCCCCAGAGGCTCCCACGAGGCCCCCAGAGCCCCCAAGAGGCTCCCCAGAGGCCCCCAAGAGTTTCCCAAGAGGCGCCCAAGAGGCCCCAAGAGGCCCCCAAGAGGCCCCCAAGAGGCCCCACGAGGAGCCCGAACGACTCGCACCAGGACGAGGGGCCCGAACGACTCACACCACGAAGGGCCCGAACGACCCACACCACAACGAGGGGCCCGAACGACTCACACCAGGACGAGGCGCCCGACCGACTCACACCACGAGGAGCCCGAAGGACTCGCACCACGACGCGGGCCTCGAACGACGTACACCACGTGTAGCCCGAACGAGTCACAGCAAGCCTCTCCGGATCTCGTCGGCTGTAAGAATTCAGAAGCGCAGAGAAACCGGGGCATCTAAACGTCCACGCCGAGAATCTCCGCTCCTACACGAGCCCATGCTCTCCGAAACATGTCGGCTGCAAGAATTCAGGAGCGCAGAGAAACCGGGGCATATAAACGTCCACGCCGAGAATCTCCGCTCCTCCTACACGATCCCATGCTCTCCGAAGCATGTCGGCTGCAAGAATTCAGGGGCGCAGAGAAACCGGGGCATCTAAACGTCCACGCCGAGAATATCCGCTCCTCCTACACGATCCCATGCTATCCGAAACATGTCGGCTGCAAGAATTCAGAAGCGCAGAGAAACCGGGGCATCTAAACGTCCACGCCGAGAATCTCCGCTCCTCCTACACGCTCCCATGCTCTCCGAAGCATGCCGGCTGCAAGAATTCACGAGCGCAAAGAAACCGGGGCATCTAAACGTCCACGCCGAGAATATCCGCTCCTCCTACACGATCCCATGCTATCCGAAGCACGTCGGCTGCAAGAATTCAGGAGCGCAGAGAAACCGGGGCATCTAAACGTCCACGCCGAGAATATCCGCTCCTCCTACACGATCCCATGCTCTCCGAAGCATGTCGGCTGCAAGAATTCAGAAGCGCAGAGAAACCCTCGAGTCCCCGTCATGAAAACGAGGCACCAGCCGCGGCAACGACCCCCCCCCTATCCCCCCCCCGCGACCTGAGTAGACCACCCAGGCCAGCGGAGGACGTCATAGGGGGCGGGGGTTCTGACTTCGATGAAAAAAGAAGGAGGAAAGGGGGGGGGAAGGATGAGGCAGACGAAAGCCCTTTTAGGCTTTACCCGGCGTGTGGAAATGCCCTTTTTGGGCTTCAGCGGGGGCTAACCCGCGCGGTCGCCCGCAGGCGACAGGGCGCCCAGGCCCTCTCCGCGCGCGCGCAGGCGCGTGGCAAACTACATGCGCACGATCGTCCGTGGAATCGAATGGAACCGTCCGCGGCGAGTCGTCCGCGGCGACTCAGGACCACGCCGCAGTGGAAGAAGAGGCGCTACAAGGATACATTCTGTGACGCTGGAGATCCTGATGCGACGAAGACGCTGCAGAGATACATTCTGCGCGCGTACGCACGACCTGGAACGACAAGCACAATACGGGAACAAATTCGGTGACGCTGCAGTCCCCGATGGGACGAAAAAACTGCAGAGACACGTCTCAAGGCGCAGCAACACCGAAGTGACGCAAACGCACCCCGCGACACGACAGGGACGCTGCAAGAAAAAACTCGGCGACGCAGGAGTGCGTGGAAGCTACAGAGGCATGGAAAGGAGGCTACGAGGAAACTACAGAGCATTCGAAGCGTCTCGACGACGAGGAAGCTACAGAGGCATCTTCTGTGACACTGGAGCTCCGCCGGACAAGTGCGCACTGAAACCCCGAAAAACGAAATCCCACCACGCCTTTGAGCGTGAGTGGTTTAGGGAGTCCGCTCTGTTCTCAACCCCCCTTTTTCCCCTTCGGCGGGGGGTTGACCCCTCCCCCTCCCCCCTCCCCCTGGACCTGGAAGGGGCCTTCCGCGGATCGTCAGAGGGTCCTTTGTCTATCCCTGGGAGAGCTAAAATTCGACACCCCTCACGACGATCGTGGCCCCGACGGGGGCATTGTCGCACGGATCGCAACGATTTCTCCTTGCGGCGCTGCCTGAGCGCTTGAGCACCGCACCTGCGACCCTGGCAGGTGTCTGGCAGTGGGCTGAGATGGTGTATGGTCTGTCGTCCAGTACTTTTCGACTCCTGGGAGGGCCGAAAAATGACGACCCTCACGAAGATTCTGGCCCCAAGGGGGGGGAGGGAGTTTGGTCCCTGAGCTCGTCTTTGAAGCAAAAATCATTGATTCTACTACGGTTTTGGGCCCATTTTGGCCTTCTGAGGGGGCCGCGCTTATCTTCCCTCATAGCAAAATCATTGATTTTACGAAGTTTTGGGCTCATTTTGTCCTTCTCAGGGGGCAGCGCTCACTTGCGTTTCTCAGGAGGTCGCAAGAAGCCCCAAGATGGCCCCAAGAGGCCCCCAGGAGGCTCCCAAGAGGCCTCCAAGAGGCCCCCAAGAGGCCTTCAAGAGGCCCCAAGAGACCCCCAAGAGGCCCCCAAGAGGCCCCCAAGGGCCCCACGAGGCCCCCAAGAGGCCCCCAAGAGGCCCCCACGAGGCCCCACGAGGAGCCCGAACGACTCACACCAGGACGAGGGGCCCGAACGACTCACACCACGAAGAGCCCGAACGACTCACACCACAAGGAGGGGCCCGAACGACTCACACCAGGACGAGGCGCCCGAACGACTCACACCACGAGGAGCCCGAACGACTCACACCACGACGCGGGCCCCGAACGACTCACACCACGAGGAGCCCGAACGAGTCACACCAGGAGGAGGGGCCCGAACGACTCACACCAGGATGAGGGGCCCGAACAACTCACACCACGAGAAACCCGAACGACTCACACCAGGACGAAGAGCCCGAACGACTCACACCACGAAGAGCCCGAACGACTCACACCAGGAAGAAGGGCCCGAACGACTCACACCAGGACGAGAAACCCCAAACGACTCAAATCACGAGGAGCGTTTTCTCTCCCTCCTCCTCCGCCTCGTCCTTCTCCCGCTCCCCCCACAAGGAGGGTTCGCAAGGAGGCGGGAGGAAGGAGGGACAGGGGAGATATACGGAGCCCAGCGGACACACGCCTGATTATCCCGGCAAAGCAACCTAACAGCGATGTGTAGGAGCATATCTGGAAGCATCCCCCTTAAGATTCAGATGAGAATCCAGTTGTAGAATTGTGCTGTTCTCGCAGTCGTAGTCGCATTCGCGATGACAGTCGCAGTGGCAACGGCAGTCACAGACACAGCCTCAGCCTCAGCCTGCCTCAGCCTCAGCCTCAGCCTGCCTCAGCCTCAGCCTCAGCCTCAGCCTCAGCCTCAGCCTGCTTCAGCCTCAGCCTCAGTCTGCCTTCAGCCTCGGCCTCAGCCTCAGCCTGCCTCAGCCTCAGCCTGCATCAGCCTCAGCCTCAGCCTCAGCCTGCCTCAGCATCAGCCTGCCTCAGCCTCAGCCTCAGCCTGCCTCAGCATTCAAAATGTGGCCCGGGAATGTAGTTCTGGGAACTCGAAGAACACGAAGTGGCCTACAGTTGGCTCCGGGCATTCAAATTCATGCCCAGGAATGGAGTTCTGGGAACTCGAAGACCACGAAGTGGCCTACAGTTGGCTCCGGGCATCCAAAATCTGGCCCGGGAATGGAGTTCTGGGAACTCGAAGACCACGAAGGAAGTGGCCTACCGGGCAGTGGCCCGGGAATGGAGTTCTGGGCTCGAAGACCGAAAATGTGGCCCGGGAATGGAGTTCTGGGAAGTCGAAGAGCACGAAGTGGCCTACAGTTGGCTCCGGGCATTCAGAATGTGGCCCGGGAATGGAGTTCTGGGAGGTCGAAGAGCACGAAGTGTGTGACTGTATGCGAAAAACGATCCCCGCCGGCAGACCCCAACACCTCCCCAACGGCTGCCCAGACCCCCCTGTGGAGTCATCTGCTGCTCTCTTTTGAATCTACTAGAAACCTATCAGTCTTCGCTGTTAGGTGAAAAACACAACTGTCGACATGCTTCGCGAGAAGTGCTGCTGTGAGATGGGCCGGTGGGGATACGCGAAGCGTAAAAAGAATTTAGCCCGGCGCTGTCCAGACCAGCCTTGGTTAAGACGAGTCGCATCTTAGGCTCTTTGCCGTGGAACCACCGCAATTGTTGTTTTCGCAATTCGCGCGTGACCACGCCTGCGTCGAGGCTGCGCAAGTCCTGCAGACTAATTCGCACATCGAGCCTTGAACTGTCTGGAAGCCTTGGACGAGCAGCAGGGTTACCCGCTGGTGGTGATGGAGGTGGCCCCCTCCTCGCTGTCGCCCTCGTCTAGCCACGATTTGTGGCATCCGTCTGCGATCGCCCGAGCTGCCTGCTCCACTTGAGGCAGGTTGCCCCGCAGCCAGTTCTGCGGCATGTCTGCCCACTGCGATGTAGTGGCTGCTGGCGCCTGCCGTTGGTCCAACTCTGGAACTAGGCCTCGGAGCTCGTAGTCGCGCAGTCTGTTCGGCGGCTGGTGCCTCGGACGCAGCTGCCGCCACAGGTGGTGGTGCGTCCGAAGCAGCTGTCGCTGCAGGTGGTGGGGCTGCCGGTTCGGCTGGGGCCAGATGCCCCTGTCCGCGGTCGTCAGGCAGCTCCCACGGCGTGGTAAATTTACATGTGCCAGGCGCGCGCAGGTGACCAGGTCTAGCGCGACCGCAGTTCTTTGTGCAACTTGGGCATTCCCAATAATAATCATTCTTGTCGCACCACCAGCATTGTTCAGGGTCCCTGTCGTGAGATGGGGAGTGCATGTTAACGTTGTCCACGCATGCTGGGCACCCCCATCCTCCCGGTGGTGGCCTCGTGATCGATCCGTCAGGATGCCGACGGATCGTCGGGCCATCCAAAGCGAATGCTCGCGTTTTCGCGACGAGAACAGATGGCGAATGAGTATGTTCATGAAAGGGAACGCGATTTACTAGGAACATGCCATGTGCAATTTGAACTGCCCCAACGAAGAGGGAGTGCATCTTCGGGGTAGATTGGGCTGCCCTGGCCAGTTCCTCGTTGCAAACCGAGGCACGTTGATGATGGCCCGTGCACCGTTTGCTCTCGAAGGGCGTTCGCGATAGACGGTGATTGGGCGATATCTCCATAGGTTTTCGCATCACTACCCCATGGGAGTCACGCAGGCCCGGGGTGCGTTGGTCCATGCTGACTTTGCGAATGCCCTCGCGTTTTGCCAATGTCGCCCATGGTTGTATTTCATCCAAGTACCACGGGTTGTTCTCGCAGGTAAAACCGTCGGAGTTCGCCTTGACGTTCAGCAACTCTCCCACGAAACTTGATGCGTGGAAGGTCCTCCTTGTGGCGTTCGCACCACGTGTCATAGTTGACCGTCGAGCTGAAGTAGGACTGTAGTCCAATCGATCCGCAGCTGGGTTGTATTGACAAAATTTACAAAACACTCATCCAAGTAGTGCATCACTGCATCCTGGAGTTCCATCTGTCCAAGGTCAACGCCAGAACGTTTGTCGAGGTGTCCACCTGAGCATAAACCTTGGCTGAAGGCTAACTGCGAATTCCCCCCGTTACCTCCGCAATTCCAGCGCGTCAGCCATGCTGTTTCGTCCGCAACGCAAAGTTAGGGCCATGGAAATTACGTCGGCATCTGTAGCCGCAGGTAGCCCCGCTGGTGGTGCAATGGAGGTTTCTTCGTGTTTTGTCGCTGTCGGTGTCCAGGGGGGCGTCTGTGTAGTGTGCTCCACGCCCGAGGCCCTCCAGGTCCTCGCCGCCGGCGTCGCTGCCGTCTTCGACCGTCTTGGGTATCTTGCGCGGCTTGATGCCGGATGATTTGTCTGCCCTCTGCTTTTCTTTTTCCTTTATCCGGGCATCGGCACGTAAAGCTGCGCGTTGTTGCTCGGGCGAAGTAAGCGTCGGAAACTCGGCTCAATCGAGGGGGGAAGAAGACGATCGTCGTCGACGGTCGCAACCCGCCTTGGGCGCGGTCGCTGTTCCTCGCTTCCGAGTAAGACTGACGCCGAAGGCTCCCAGTACAGTCGAATACGAATGCTCGTCACATCGTCTGGTAACGGTGCATTGTAGGTGTACCCGACTGGGTGATCTTGAACCTTGATATCCTGTATGATAGTATTGTCGTTAAGGTTCATCGTCACCCGGCGCACCACATAGTCCCACTGAGGGCCATGCTTAGGAGACTGGACGTAAGTCCGAGCTCCGTTGTCCACTCGAGTGTGTATGCTGAGGTGTACAGCACGTCTGTGATTTCTCTGTTGTATGCTAATCTATTTTGTCAAGTAGCACTGCAGTCATGATAGTTGTCGTTATATTTCGGCATTCCGCCCTCTGGGCGCCTCGGCCGTACCAATCTCACTCATGCTCTGCTTGTCGAGCCAATTTTCCCGCGATTTGGCACGTGCGCTTCCGCGGACTAGCGGGCATGCGCGCGTAGGCGGCTGCCGCCCGTAAGCGCGAGCCGCTCGGTAAACGACTCGAGCGGTCGAACTTCAGACCAACGCGACAACGTCGCATTCGCATGATCTGCAAGCCTAAATCTTACATGGCAGCACGTATAGGACCCGCTCTCCAGAAATAGCCTGGAGATCCCAAATGTACAATGGGCCTGCGTAAAGCCCGAGCTTTGACCATTAGATTTTGGATGCGTGGATAATGTGGCCCCGCCCGCTTCCCAGGTGATCGCACATGCCAGTCAGCGGGCGCCGCCGCCCGCAGCAGTTGGCACTCCCCCGAAAATAAACCGCCCAAGTACCGTGCACCGGTCAAGGTCACAACCTCGGCGCGCGTAACACGGTCGCGCATGCATCCTCGAGCTCGGAGTTCAGCGCAAGCAATTCGCAGGTCCTCGATGACAAGGGCGCGAGAATGATATCTTTGAGATGAGCGATCATTGTCCGCGGCAGCCGCGCGGCCAGGTCCGCCGCTGCCCCTGGCGCGCGCAGCCGGCGCCCGGGAAAAGTACGCAGGCGCCCTCGCGCCTGAAGACAGCGCCTCAGCGCCCAGCCTGTCCGGGCAAGCGCGAGCGGCCGTGGCGCGCGCCTGCCCCCGCCATTCATGTCCGAGCGATGGGGGCGTCAAAATGCCCGCGCCATGGGCCCCTGAGCCACTGCTCGAAGTAAAGATGTCAGATTTCTCGGCAGTGTCGCTCGGTGCGGCGGGTTGCCCCGCAGTAGCAGGCTGCCCCGCTTGGCTGTTGGGTTGCGCCCGCTTGCTGCCCTCCTCGTAGATGGCCCGATAGACCGTCGCGGCGAAGTCCTGATCGGCAGGCACGGGCGTGCCACCCCAGCTGGGCACGCCCAAGGCGGCATGGGCGCGCGCGGAAGGGCGCGCAGTAGGAGCCGACCAGAATCGTTGACCAGGAAGGGTTGGGCCCCGTGAAGCACACTGATGCACTGCGCGGGGCGCCCGCGAGAGTCGTTGCGCGCGCCCGTCTGCGCGGCCTGGCCGGGGCGGGGTTGGCGCGAGCCCACTGCCCTGCGGTGTTCCACCGTCCTTGTCCAACGGGGGGCGCTGTCTTCACGGGGCCACTTGCCTTTGGCCTTGCCAGGGGTGCCCCCAAGTGTCCTGGGGCGTCATGCATGCGTGGGCGTCGTTAGGAGCGGGTGCCCCCGCGCTGCTAGAAGCAGGTTGCCCTGCAATCGGCTCCACATGTGCGGTCTACTTGATGAGCACGGGCGTCTCCTCGCACTGAGGGTTAGCCGCAATGGGAAAAGCTGTCGAACCATCGGCCTGCGTTGCTACCCCGTACTCGTCGACCTTGATCGCGAGGCGCCCTGATGGTCTTTTATCAGATCCAGCACCGTGGCGCCCTTACCAAGCAGGAGATGTCAACACCTGGGATGATCATATTTTCATGCCCCTGTTCGCAGATACGTCCCAGGATTGCGGGCAGATTCTCGCCAGACCCCTCTGCCACATTGGCCGAATGTCTAGCCTGGCAATAGCGGGTGCCCCCGCGGAGTCGCCCTTACATGTGCAAGCGGTTTTGCAGTGCATGGACGCGTCGCAAACGGCGGTTCCACTTCCCACTCCGGACACGCACAATCTCTTCTTCAGATAAAACTTCTTGATGCCGTGACCATGTGAGCGTGAAATCGCTCGAATGTATGCGCAGTTCTCTAACCAATGATGTTTACGTTGCTGCCGATGTCCAGCAGTACCGACAGCATTCCGTCAATCATGGTTCCACTGCTCGCTGCTAGGGCTAACTCATGTCGTTCAATGCCCGGCACAGCGGAGAGCGCTGCGCCGTGCATGCCCTCACGGCACCTCTGATCTGGCACCCACTGGTTCTTCGACATAAAGGTAAAGACGTTCATGTACCCCCTGGCCTCCTCCTCTGTAGTAGGTTGCAGTTGCAGCATCCATGCGGAGGGTACTCATCACACATAAAAGGGATGCTGCTGAGTAAGCGGCATGCTCTCCTAGGTGTCCTCGCCAGCACGCACGGCTATCTGACCATCTGTGTTAATCATCAGCACCGTGAGCAAAATGTCACGCTCAGATGTGGGACTGGAACCGCTGCGCGCACTCGTTGGGATCTCGGTTCTGCGCGAGCGCAGCAGGTTTCCCCGCGCCCTGTCATATGGCGCGCGAAACCTATGCGCGATTGCCTCCTCCTCCTCCTCCTCCTCCTCCTCCTCCTCCTCCCTCCTCCTCCTCCTCCTCCTCCCTCCTCCCCCCCCCCCTCCCCCTCCCCCTCCCCTTCCCCTCCTCCTCCTCCTCCTCCTCCTCTCCTCCCTCCTCCTCCTCCTCCTCCCTCCTCCTCCCCTCCTCCTCCTCCTCCTCTCTCCGCCTCCGCCTCCTCCTCCTCCTCCTCCTCTCCTCCTCCTCCTCCTCCTCCTCCTCCTCCTCCCACTCCTAACCCCTTCGATCAGGGTCGGCAGCACCGGCCGTCAGGCCTCTCCAATCATTAACCCGGGGTCCATATTCCGGGAACATTATGAATCCGGGTTTATTATCTTCTGGAGATAATGAACCGCGGTCAGAGTTTCGACATGAAAAACCTGGTGGGGAACCCGGGGGTTGGGGGGAAAATGAGAATTACTATCATTCCAGGATTACGGAAAGCGGGTTCATTATTCCCAGGACATTGTGAACCCCAGTCAATACTCCAGGAACATTATGAACCCAGGTTAATATCACTATGGGGTCATATCCCCTGAACATTATAAACCAGGGTTTATCATGTTCCGGCGGGAACATTATGAATCCCTGCCAATATTCCCAGAACATTTAAACCCAGGTTCATAATGTTCCAGGCGAGACATTATGAACCCATGTCAATAATCCCAGAACATTATAAACCCGAGTAAATATATTTTTGAGGTCCATCCTGGCCTTGTGAGTGGGGTAGGTGCGCAAGACCGCCGGCATTGCCGCTGGGCTATGTCCCTGAGGTTAAAAGCCTCCGACGAATTGAATGACAACAAATTGCTGTGTCCGAGAGCCGCATGCCTGGTGAGTGGGGTAAGTGTTTAAGACCGCGGACCGCCAGCATTGCCGCCGGGACATGTCCCGGAGGTTAAAGCGTCCGACGAATCGAATTGAAACAACAGATTTTGTCCAAGAGGAGCGTGCCTCGTGGGTAAGGTGAATGTGCGGGACCGCCGGCATTGCCGCCGGGCTGTGTCCCCGAGGCCAGAACCTCCGACATGTCGAAAGTGAGCGCGAACACTGGCGTTTCCGCCAGGCTGTGCTCAGAAGGCGCTTGCCACCTAGGTGGGATTAAGTGCGCAGGACCGCCGGCATTGCCGCCGAGCTGTGTCCCCGATAACCCGGTGCCCCTGATATTAAACCCCCTTGGGATAATGAAGACCTTTCCTAGGAATACGCCGCACCAGCGACACGCTTGGCACGCCGCCCTGGCGACACGCTTGGCAAAGCGCCGCCCCAGCGACACGCTTGAGCTCACACTCAGTGGTAAGGGGGGGGAATAAGCTTTGTTGTCCGCTGCCAGCAGAGTCAAGCATCAGGAAGGACGCGTGAGCAGAGAAAGGCGCGATTGGCAACTCTTCAAGGAATACGAAAAGAGAAGAGACGGAAAACGGAGCGCATCGGCCAAAAACACTCCCAGGGCATCCGAAATCCAAGCTGGTCCCAAGCTGGCCCCAACATGAACTACTAGACTGCTGCTAAGACCGCTCAAAGACCGCTCAAAGATCAACCCCACTGGCCAACGATGCTCCAACGCAACATCATAAACAACCTGCGACGACGTACGAGATAACTGCCAGAGTTCCGACTAGCCCAAACACTTGCACAACATATTTTCAATCGTCAACAACGTGATGCTTGACACTCTTGTAGCTGTCCGCGAATCTCGGCTTCGTTTGCTCCAGAGATGGCCACATCGCACCCTCTTCGGCTCGCTTCTGAACAACCTTTGGCACAACGTCAACGTCCTACGGGTTGTTCAGTTGGCTGGTCACGAGAACGAGATGACGACGGTCGCGTCAATGATCTGACGCTGGGAGCTAGAGGATAGCACTCGCATCACCTTTTGTCCTGCGAACCCGTGCTCCCCGGGCGGCAAAATGCGCCCCAGCGGCAGCTGCGCCGAGGGGCCTCACAGCAGGAGCCAGGTGGCCACCAGCGCGGCCGCCGTGCCGACGAGGCCGAAGCGCGAGCTCGCCCCGCTGAAGGTGCACTGGACCCTCTCGGCGATGATGGGGCTGGCCCGCGTGACCATGCTGTGGGCGGCCTCCTGCAGACCGCCGACCTCCAGGCGGGCCATGTTCAGGAAGGAGCCGACGAACGTGGTGATGTTCGGGGACACCTGGGCGACGAAACGACGACGACGACGACGACGACGACGACGACGACGACGACGACGACCAAGGACGACGGCGCCGACGGCGGCGGCGAGGTCACCGACGAGGACGGCACGGCACGACGGCCCAGAGCGACCTTACGCCGCGGCCTGCGTGGCCCGCCGGCGTGGCACACCGCGTGGAGGAGGGGGCGCTTGCGCGCGACCTGGCGCGCGAGGCTTACGGGCGAGTGCCCGCGCAATCGACCCCCGCTTTCTCCCGTCGCTCACTTGGAGAGTGCGCTCCATGTTGGGCAGGACCCGGGTGGAGACGTTCTCGATCACCTTGCCGATGGTCTCGAGCTTGGAGTCGTCCGCCACCGCGCCCCCATGGCACGTTGAGGCGTGGAAGGACGCCAGTGCCGTCGTGCAGGGCTTCTGTTTTCTGCTAAGGCAGGGCGGCGAGAGATCCATACGTATCCACCGCTCCTGGCCAGGCCCATCCTGGGCCCCAAAGCGGTGCACACGCTCCTGGATTGGCCAGGAGGGCACACACACAGCTCCTGGGACCGTGATGGGCCTGGCCAGGGACAGTGGATCTGTATAGTTCTCGTCGCCCGATGAAGAAGACACCCCTTCCAGGTCACGCTTCGCTGCATGCACCGCATCCCCCGCCCTTCCCTCGCACAAAACTGCGGGTGCGCGCGCCCGAGGCCACGACCCCAGGTGAAACAACAGCCTGGCGAAAGGCCCAACCCTGTGCGGCTGCGGGCAGCGCATGGTGTGCCCCTCTCCTCACAATCAGTGCGCCGCGAGAGGGGTAGCAGGGCTGAACCTAAACGGTGTGCTTCGTCTTTCGTTTTGTTCTCGTTTTCCCTCCTTCTGTCTTCACTCCGCCTCTGCCGCGAAACGGAGCCGAACCGAAAACGGCCCACGGAATCGCCAAAACACCGTTTAGGTTCCGCCCTGACGCATGGTATGCCCCTCTCCTCATACAGTCGGGGCGTTGACCTGAGGAACCCTAAATAAGGAACGAGGCCCCTTTCCTCCACAAGTCAAACTTCGATTTCCCGTCGAGAACATGAGGAAAACCTGAGGCAAGCTGTGAAACAATGAAGGAACACGGAGCCCCTCCCCAACGAAAAGGGTTCCTTCCTCAGCGACCCGACTGTGTGCAGTGCGCCTCGGGGATCTTCTGACCCGGGTCAATCCAGACCCGGGTCAGCAGGAAACCAAAAACTGCAATGCAGGAAAAAAAAGCTGCAACGCAGGTCCTCGCAAACCCGGGTCAGCCAACATGTGCGGCCGCCTGGCGGCCACGAGCGGCTCCCAAACCCGGGTCAGCCCGAGGGGGTCTTCGCAGGATCCTGCAGGATCTGGCGCCCTGGCTGACCCCCGTCTGCACTGACCCCCGTCTCGAGGCTCCCGATTTTGGGCGGGCGCGCGTTGGGAGGCCGAGAAGGCTGGCCGAGGAGGAGAAGGAGGAGGAGGAGGAGGAGGAGGAGGAGGAGGAGGAGGAGGAGGAGGAGGAGGAGGAGGAGGAGGAGGAGGAGGAGGAGGAGCAGTCCCCATCCTCAGCCCCCCCCCTCGGGCGGAGGCGCCGTGCGGACGGGCCCTGCCGCTGGGGCCCGCGGCGGAGCTCCCTCCGCGGGACCACCGCGGGCGGGAGCTCCCCGCGGGGGCCGCGCGCGGAGAAGGGTGCGCGCCGAAGGGGGGCGCGGGCACACCCGCGGGCTCTCCGCCGCGGGGGGCCGTCGGCGGGTGGAGCTCTCCCCGCGGGGGCCACGGCACGCGCGACGGGCCATCGCTCGGGCGTCCACTCCCTGTGCGTTTGTCAGTTTCGTGCGTGGCTTTTGTCGCCACATGATCAAGGATGCTCCTCGATGGTCCTCGCCGGAGGAACAAAAAAAAACGCACACGTCCGAGCGATGCCAGGGCGAGGGGTCTGGCGAAATGAGCGCGGGAGCTCGCGCGAGCTCTGCCGCGGGGACCTCTGGTGGGAGCCCCTTTATGGGGCCACGAGACGTGTGAGGTGGTAGGAGCTCCTTCTGGGCCGCACAGCGGGCGAGGGGCGTGCCAGTCAGAGCAGGAGGAGGAGGAGGGGCAGCGGGAGGTGTGGACGCGGGGCGCTACTGCGAAGACCCACTAACACAGCATGATTGGGAAGCACGGATCCACGCTCCCGAGGCCAAGATCGCTCATCAAAACCTATGGATCCGCGCTCCCGAAGCCAAGCTCCCTCGTAGCACATCCATGGGTCGAGGCTCTCAAAGCCACGATCGCTTGTAATCAACTATGGTCTATGGTTCTGCGCTCCAGAAGTCACGATCGCGAACAACAAACGACGGATCCGCGCTCCCAAGCTTCGAATACGGCCGAGGCAAACAACCAAGGCTGCCAATATGGCATTTAGATGACTCGAAGATGGCCCTCTGTGGTCTCCAGGTGGCCCAAGAGGCCCCCGAGACTGTCCAAGAGGGCGTCGAGAGGACCCCAAGCAGGACCCGAAGAGGCCAGACACACAAATTGCCCGCGAGGTGTTCGACTATGCTGGTGTTGTTGTTGTTGCTGCTGCTGCTGTTGTTGTTGGTGTTGTTGTTGTTGCTGTTGCTGTTGCTGCTGTTGTTGTTGTTGGTGTTGTTGTTGTTGAACATTATTACTTCTAAAGAATAATTATTGTTGGGACCCCTGGTGCACGACCCCCCCGCCGCGCCTAGGCCGCAGCCTCATTTTCATCATTTTCTTGAGGAAGTCTCAGGCAAAACGGGTTGGTCCGGATCCGGTTGTGTTGTTACGATCGGTTTTCCCTTGCAAAAAATAAGCTAAAGTGGACATTTCTTGTTCTAACATAACCAAACTTCAAGAATCCCTTGCAAAAAAATAAGGTAAAGTGGACATTCGCGCGCGCAAGACGAAATCCTTCCAAAACCTTAGTTTTCGTAGCGATTTTAACATAAAAACATCAAAAAAACAATGGTTTTTCAAAAAAATGTCAAAATTTCATCCCGCGCGCTCTTGCGGATTCGTAGGAAACCCAACACTTTTTAATCATTTCTGTCAAACGGGCTTTTGCGAGCAACTTTTTCGAACTTCTGCAACAACGGTTGCGCACCTGCCAGGGCCATCATCCCTGTCAAATAATACCATGCGGGACACATTCGTTTTTTCTTCGCGCGCGCACGCCGTCGTCGTCGGCCGCGGGGCCCTGAATAGTAGCCACGGTCGTCCGCATGCCACGAAGTGAAGTGTCCGAACGTCATAGGGCGGGAAGCTGGGTGTGGGTGGTGGCGAAGAGTCGTTTGGAAATTTGGTAGAGCTTGAACCGGCCCCCCCACAAAGTGGGGGTATTGCCCGCCTCCTATGAAAACCCTGGCACTGGTGAGAACGGTGTGTCCCCACGTGCTAGTAATTGTTGTTGTTGTTGTTGTTAATGTTGTTATTGTGTTTGCTGTTGTTGTTGTTGTTGGTGTTGGTGGTGTTAGCGTTGTTGATGTTGTTAATACTACTATTATTATTCGTAGTCTTAGTATTAATACTGCTATCATTAATAATGTTATTATTATTGTTGTTGTTGCTGTTGTTCTCACCTCTGTGGGCTCCCGTTCGCTCCAGGCGGCCCACATTGGCTCCCAAAGTGAACCCCGAAGCCCAGGAGCGGCCTACGACTGCCCTTGGAGCCCCCAACAGGCCCCAGGACGCCCCCAGGACGCTTCAAAAAGTCCCCACTATACCCCCCCATCAGGCTTCCAATAGGCCCCAAGCAGGCCCCAAGCGGCAATCAAGAAACTGTGGCACGAAGCTTGGGGGAGCCGTAGCATATGACACGCTCTTCCGCGTCGTGTCGGGGTTTCTCTTCTCGTCTTCGCCGTCTTCGTCCAATTCTCCCGCCCCTCTCCCTTACTCCCCCTCCTCCCTCTCCTCTGTACTTTTCCTTCTCCCGTGGCCGCTTGAGGTTTTCTGTGCGCCCCCCGAACAGTCGCGACCCAAGGTGATGGGCTTGCCCGGCACGGCGGCGGGACTTGCCGCAGGCAACTGGATAGTCGCTGACGTTGGCCATGATCTGCGTGATCTGGTCGCACGCTTCCTTCAGGGCCGCCCCGTCTAAAGTGCGAGGAGTCATCAAACTCCCCCCCCTCCATCCACCTCCCCCCCCCTTTCCCCATTCCCCTGCCCTGCCCCCCGTCCCCTCCACTCATCCTCCCGCCCCCATTCCCAGTCGACTGCTCGGTCTTCAAAGCTGTCTAGCCAAATCTCCCAACTGATAGTGGTCCGAGAGGTGCTCGAACGGCAGAATCAAGAATGATGTGTTAGATTGATTTCTTCGTCCGGCTGGGGCGCGCCCGAGGTGCACACCCGATCGGTGGAAATTATTGGGCCCGCGCGGCCACAGCAAGGACTGGGGAGGGGAGCTGGAGGGGAAAGGAACGCAACGGGTGACAAGAGCCCCTCGCCACGGCATCGTGGCGACATCCCCCGACTTCCTGCACGCGCCGATGCCGCAGGCTGAAGCCGGTCAACGGCAAAGAGGGTCGGAAATGCAAAACGCAACAGCCTCCTACATTTCGGACATGGGCCAGAAGAACATCCCTCAGAACATGAGACCCTCCGTTGGCCAAAACAAACATAAAATTCAAGTGTACCCTCCCCTGGATACAGTAGAACACTCAACAGACGCGAAGAACACTAGGGTACCCTCCCCGAACCGACCTCGATCTTATACCTCGGTCCGACTGTACCAGTCCTCCTCCTCCTCCTCCTCCTCCTCCTCCACCGCTCTTCCCTACAAAAGCTCTCCCCCCCCTCAGTCGCACCACCAGACGTGTCCGTAAACCCGGCCGGGCGTCTCGCCTGAGGCTGCTTGACTGTTCTGCCGACCTGGAGCGAACAAGAAGTCCAATCTTCACAAGGTTGGAGATACAATCGCTTTCAAAATGCGGTGCTCGCCTTGAGCGCCGCGCGCCTTCGTAGAACAACGTCGGGAGCCTACAAGGACGGACGGCGGATGGCTGTCAAAACGTGGCTCTCGCCTTCGCGCCGCGCCCATCCGTTTTGAAGTTTCCAACAGCTACATGGACGGAGGGTGACGCGTCTTCAACAAGTGGCTCTCGTTTGAATTTCTTCGAACTGTTCTACCCGACAATTCAAAACAGTGCAGCAGTCAGATGGATGGATGGAGGGCGGCCGCCTCTCAGAATGGCACTCCCGCTCGAGTCTTGCCCAGATGCTGCAGCGGGGACTTTCTGAAGTTAGGCAACACGTACACGGATGGAGGGCAGATCATGTTCGGAACGGGGCACTACCATCCTTGATCCATGTTATTGGAGGCCCAGAAATGGGCACCAACACCAACACAGGGGGGTGCCACCACATGGGGAAGATGATCCTAGATTTCGGTGTTGGTGGCAATATTTCGGTCACCTTGGAAGCCAGAATACTACCACCATCACCGAGATCGGGATCTTCTTCGCTCGGTGGAGGTACACCACCGATATTGGTGTTGGTGTCAACCTCTAGGCCTGCGATATTATACTACGTTTTCGACTTCCCTTTCTCTTACCAGATGGGTCGAGGGCGTATCCACTACGAGCAAGGGTCCTCGCCCGACTGGCAGGCGCGGGGCCCTTCCCGCAGCGCACAGGAGTGCTCGAAGGGACCTGCGGAGTTTAGCTTGGCGACGCACACAGTGAAAAAATCCTCCTCCTCCTCCTCCTCCTCCTCCTCCTCCTCCTCCTCCTCCTCCTCCTCCTCTTCCTATCCCCCTTCCGGCAAGCAGTGGGCATGCATCGTCGGCCGCCCCGTTCCTTCGGAGTCGCAGTCGCGAGGCTGGTGGCGTTGATCCTGAGGCGGACCGTGTTGGCGTTCAGCTGCCCCAGGAAGGGGAAGAGCGCGCGCTCGAGGTCCTCCGGAACGGTACGCCTGAGCATCTGGATGGCCTTGAGGCTGTCCTGTGAGCAGGGACAGACCGTCCCGGCATTCCTAGAGGCCTACCACGCGATGTTATCTACAAATGTTCGAAGGACAAAAACAATGTTCTTAGAACATAAACCCGATGTGCTGCAAAAGACAGTCCCGGCCAGACATGTTCTGAGAACATTTCGTGGAAACCACAAAGAGTTCTTAGAACAATGTTTGGTAGGCCTAAGGCGAGCCAGGACGCTTCGCCGCTGCTTGAGTCCTGGTGCAGGCCGCGGAGACGGAAGCCCGACTCGTGGAAGAACTTGGCCATGATGAAGCGCAACTCCACGTCGGAGGCGGAGGTGCTGTCCTTGACGAACTGGGTGGTCTTCTGCTGGGTCTGGTCCAAGAACTTCCTGACGTTCACGTCCACCCTCTTCGTCACGTTGCGGAAGTCCTCCACGAACTCCTCGTCCTGCAGCGCCTCCGGCAGGGCCAGGACGACGTCCACGAGGTAGCTCATGTTGACCCCCGCGAGGCCGCCCAGAGAGTCCTCCAGCAGCTGCTCGGCGCGCGCCGTCATGTCCGTCTTGGCCTGGCGGCGGTTCTCCTTGATGGCGCGGCGCTCCTCGGCGAAAGGCCACGTGGGTCCCAGTGCTCCCTCTGCTCCTCGTCCTCCTCCTCCTCCTCCTCCTCCTCCGCCCTCCTCGCGAGACGGGGAGAGAGGTGGGGGAGGACGGAGGATGCACCTCCTCCCCTGCTGGGGGAACACACTGGCACCGACACCGTGACTCCCTCGGCCTCTCTCGGGCTGCGCTCTGACCAGATATGTCGAGGAGAAGCCAGCCGTGGCGCTCCCCAGCGCTTGAAAAAAAACAAGCGAAAACCCACTTCCTGGGACTCCTGTGCGCAAAAAACACTACTCGGGGGGGAGGGGGGGACGAACATCTTCCAAACGTCATCAGGGGGAGAGGAGAGCAGTATTCAGATTGCATAGTTGTGCAACTGTGGAGGAGGAGGAGGAGGAGGAGGAGGAGGAGGAGGAGGAGGAGGAGGAGGAGGAGGAGGAGGAGGGGGACGGGAAGAAGGGGGAGCACCAGCCCTCTGCCCTCTGCACGTCCTCAGCCTCCGCCATGCGCTCGCCCATCAGGATCTTCCGGCGCTTCTCGGTGGCCAGCCTGAGCTTCTTCATCGCGAGGTTGGCGGCGAGCTTGGCCACGTCCAGCTCCTGAGGGCGGCTGGGACCGCAGGAGAAGCGAGTGGGCCTCGCCCCCATCACGCCAGGGAGGAGGGATAATGGAGATGAGGAGGAGGAGGAGGAGGAGGAGGAGGAGGAGGAGGGGCAGGAAGAGGAGGAGGGGAAGGAGGAGGAGGAGGAAGAGGAGGGGTAGGAGGAGAAGGAGGAGGGGCAGGAGGAGGGGCAGGAGGAGGAGGAGGAGGAGGACGAGGGGCAGGGAGGGGCAGGAGGAGGAGGAGGAGGAGGAGGAGGAGGGAGGAGGAGGAGGAGGAGGAGGAGGGACAGAAGGAGGGGCAGGAGGAGGGGCAGGAGGACTAGGAGGAGGAGGAGGAGGAGGAGGAAGAGAGGAAGGGGGGGCCTCCCCCTCCTCGCCCTCTGCTGCTGCCGTCCGCCCATCGGCGGCGATCAGGCCCTCTGTTCCCCGCCCTGCGGCCGCGAGCGGGCGGCACCGCCGCGTGAGGAGGAGGGCAGCTCGCCGTCGCTCCTCCGCCCATGAGCTGCCCGCGAGCGCGGACGGCGACTGAGCGAGAAAGGGAGCTCGTCGCGTGCCTCCGTCGCCGTCGCTGTCCGCCGTCTGCGGGCCGGCGGTGCCGAGCCGAAGCTCTGAGCCGGTGCCCGGAGATGGGCTTGCCCCGAGCATCGCAGCGTTGTCGATGACGTCGCTCGTGGGGGGTGGACAGGACGAGGAGGAGGAGGAGGAGGAGGAGGAGGAGGAGGCGGAGGAGGAGGAGGAGGAGGTGGAGGATGAGGAGGACGAGTCTGAGGAGGCGGAGGAAGAGGAAGAGGATTTTTGTTTGGCTCCACGCCCTCCTCTAAGACCATAAAGGATCTGACACCTGCAGCAACGAGGCGGTGCAACAGGCCTGCAAAACAAATTAGGCATAGGTGTTGAAGCACTGCATAAAATTGCCTACATCAACAGTCACACCCGCTTTCTGCTGCCTGTAATGCGGGTGTTTGCCTTTGCACAGGGCTTGCCAGCCGTATTTCGCAGCGCGCGAAGGAGGCGGCTGGCACTTGGCGGCTAAACCACGGACAGAAGCTCCACTGGAATGCGCCTTGCACCTAGTGCAGATAAACAAAACCGAGCCATCCGAGCAGTCGAACGCAATCGTACGATGCTCGAGGGCGTCCTGACTGGACGCGTGAAGCCGAGACACCTGGGAGCAGACACCAGGCGAGGGCCTACTCTGAGATCGCTTGCCTCTGAAGCAAACAGCACAGCGCCACACTCCAGACCACATTTCCCAGCGGTGCCCTGCGGAAACTCCAGCAGTGGCAGGCGGGGCTAAAACTCGTCCTGCCTCGGAGAGGTCCAAGGAAGGCCACGCATGCAATACATGGGCTGCCAGCCTGATCGTCTGGCGAGCCTGCGAGACAAGCTTGTCCGCCGCCGCTAGCTTGTCTGGACAAGAAGGATGAAGACGCGCTGCGTGCTTGGCAGCTGCGTCCGCGTGATGATTGCCGAGGCGCCTCCAGCGCTCAGCTGCGTCGATCCCCACCTCGTCCAGCTCCTTATGAGCTGCGACTTTGGTGCACGTTGATGGCGATGCACCTTGAGCGTAGAGCTGGAGGAAGGCCCCAGAGTAGGCCCTCTTCCCACTCAGCTGCTCGGCCTTAGGCCGACAGGCAAGATTGACCACATTGCTGCAGTCGGAGAACACAACGATGCTGGCCGACGCGAGCACATTGGCCCAAGTCCAGCAGCTGAACTCAGCCGACTGTGGCGTCTGGGGATAAGGGGCCCACACAGGGGCCCGAAATTCTGCGACGGCCGACCCTTGGTCGTCGACCATCACCGCACTACAGCCAGCTCTGGAGAGCTCCCGAACAGTGTGGCGGCTGCTAGAGCCGTCAATGAACACATTACCCCAAAGTTCAGTGCCAGGCTTAGCCCCAGAGGGCGACGAAATATCATGGTGGTGCCACACAAGAAACGGGCCATTGTCCGTCTCAGAGAGGGGCCTGGGGTACCCGTCGGCGGGGTGGCGGAAAGCCCCAGAAATGAAAACGAACACTGCTTCCTCGTCGCCCTTAGCAGCTAGGGCTTCGGCTACAGTGCTATCATCAACTAGTGAGGATCTAAGCTCAGCCACTGGCTCGTGGGGGCACTCCCACAACCTGTGGAAGATCGTGTCCGTGGCGCCGCAGAACGGGCAATTGCCGTCCACGACGTAGCCTAAGTTCACAGCACGATCTCCAGTGAAAAAGGCCTCGGTGGCGAACGCTCTGGCATGGGCCTTCTGAAGGGCCGTGTATTTCTTGGAGGCCAAGGCCTCGCGCAGCACATCATAGCATATCCTGGGGAGCACTCCCCTCTTCTCAGCAGAGAGCCTCTCCAACATCCTAAAATACCCATCCTTGAGCAAGATCCTAAATAAAGCAGGCGAGATAATGCCGAGGGGAATCGAAAAGCCACGGTCATCTCGCACCGTCATGAAGTTGTCCATGGACCAGCCCAGCCTGACCAGGGACATCCGAAGGGCCGACACGGGGCCCGAGACCACCCTCCAGGAGCAAACAGGGTTGGAAAAAACCGCTTCCCACGCACGACGCAACGAGGAAAAGTCCAACCCCCAAGAGTAAGCCCCAGTCTGAGCCAGCCAAATCTCCTTGGACCAACGGAGAATGGGGGCGGTGGCAGTGCGCCAGCACGGATCATAATCGAGCAAAGCCGCCGTCGTCAAAGATCTCAGCTGAGATCTGGGGCGGACCACAGAAAACACTTGACGACGAAGCCGAAGCAACTCGAGGTCACTAGTGCCAGTAATTTCGGAGCCATAAGACGCCCCCGCAAGAGGCCCCGAAGAGAACACCCTAAGAACCTGCGGCCTAGAGATGACTTTGATCTGACGCTTTAATCTCTTGGCCGCCCTCGCAGCCTTGGCGATGCGCATTAGACTTCACCGAGCGCCCTGCCACCCTAAGCGCGCGGCCGGCCGTGTAGTCAACGCCTAAGTTGACAGCACTAGACGTAACATTGCCTCCTAGATGCGAAATTTCGACAGAAACCTCCTCCCCCAGGGCCTTCGAAGAAGCAACCACAGCAGTCTTGTCCAGGGCCAGGGAACAACCGAAACAAGCCTCAACAATATCATGGAGCGCCTTAGCCCCTGCGACGATCGATTCGACCACGGTCCGATGTTGGCCCGTACACGAGAGCCCCTGGTCGTCGATATACACGTCGAGGTCGAGCCTGGGGATGGCAGGGAGAGAGTCGTACCCGTCCTGGCAAAAACCCGAATGAACGTGGTGGCCATCGAGCAGCCTGCGATGCCCCCATTCTGGCAGAAGTAGGGGCCTTCCAGCCACCCTCCTAGGCAGAGAAAGCGCCCACACCTGTAGGCATAAATGCAAAGACGGGCAATCGCAAGAGGGAATCCATGTTTCTTGCAGCGGACCTCCAGCTCTTTCAGACTAATGTTCTCATAGAACTTGCGAAGATCGAACAGAACCGAACATGAGGACTCCCCGATGGCAAGACCCGTCTCGGCGGTGACCGCTTGACGCCAAACCACATCGGCGGCTCCTCGAAATCTACCAGCAGCCCAGTACCGTTCGGGGTGTTCTTGCTCCCAGTTCAAGGCAAAGGGCCGCCGACAGCGGCCCCAAACCCTGAACCAGGAGCAGAACACCCCAATCGGTCTGTAGCCACCAGTGGGCTTCGGCAGAAGCGCCAACGTGACAACAGAGATCTGCGGAGGAAGGCAGCCTAGCGCTTCCATGATCGAAAAAATGGCGCTGAGGCAATCGAGCGCAGCATCTGGCAACAACGAAGAATGCTTGCAGTGAAATCCGTCCACAGCCACAGCCGAAGAATCTTTGTAGGACTTAGAGATATCACGGATTTCGCTGGCCGTGGGTCGAGGAAGAGGCTCGAGGACCTGACCGTCAAATTCGGCCCCCCGACCCTCACCCCATATGCTGCTGAACCTCTCTCCCTCCGCCTTGAGCAGGGAGAGAGGATCGCTGACAACGCAACCTGAAGCAGCGAGAGTCGAAGAAGGGACCCATGGAACCGGATCTTTAATGCACTGATGAACCCGTTTTGCCCCCTTATTGATGCCAACGTGCAGCCATGCTGCCCAGTCAGCTCGGCTCTTGGCGGCGTGCTTGGCGCTGGCGGCCTTGACGGCCTCGTGAACCTGAGTGTGCAAATCAGCGAGAGACTCAACATCCCCACCAGAGCCAAAGGCGGAGACCTCCTGAGCCGCACGCTTGAACAGCGGCTCGTAGTCATCCACGGCGGCCGAGATGCTGGGCGGGGGCTCCACCAACACGCAACTGAGCCTGGCAGCAGTGGCAGCAGCGCCTCCGCGCCGAGCGTGCATGAAGGCGCGAAGCTGTTGCCTGAGCCAACGGATCGCGCGATGACCAGGATAACGCACCTTCCCGTCCTGGCCCAGGATAGACTTCCACACAAGTTGAGGACCCAAACCCCTGGAATCTAACTTGGGGGGGGCAACGCCCACCAAAGGAATGAGGTCACGCTCCGCGTGGTCAGCCCACTTCCTGTAGAGCGGACCCAAAAGACGTTTGGCCCCCCGACCGTCACCATTCTGGAGACAACGTTCAGCCTCTGACGCCAGCGCAAGTTCCCCAGCCCAACAACTTCCCCTGGGGGCAGGGCCGAAAACCACTTGGCAAGGCAAGGGGGGAGGCTTCCTGAAAGAGAGAGCGCGAAGCACCGCCAGCTTGGGATGGAAAACCAACTGGACGGGCCTATGGGGGGAGAGCTCCGTATCCAATCTCGTATCGACCGACTTGAGACCCTTAGCAAGACCGCCCGAACAAACGAAGAAGTCGAAAGTCGTGGGAGGGCCCGCAGGATAGTGCGTCGCAACAAGGGGGAAGATGAGGGAAGCCCTCAACTCAGACACAAAACTTGAAGACTCGAGCTCAGCAGGCTCCAAGTTAAAATCGGCACCGACCACCCACGGCTGGCCAACGGTCGACAGTTGCTCGCCTAGCCTCGCAAGCAACGCAAGATTACCATCGCTGAGGCCTTCTGAGTGGTGAAGGTAGGCAGGGGCAACCAGGATGGGGGGGTCCCAGGGAGGTGCGCGGAGCACGCGATGCATCGTCCAGGCGTCGTGAGGCACCCTCGACCTCCAGAAGCCCCAGCCAAGAGCGCACGAAAATGGCAACACCCCCACTCGTGTCCTGCGCTTGGGTGGGGATAGCAGGGGCCCAAACCGACTTCCATCCATGCCTTATGCACCAAGCACTGGCCTGCTCGATGTCCTCCTTGGGAATCAGACGGTGCTCCTGACCGAGCACAATGAGGGCAGAACAATCTTCGAGCAGACCCTTCAACGTACCCCACGAGTTGGCATTAATGGTCTGAATCGTGAGTGGCACCAGACTGTCAGAGTTAGAAACCGATGGCTGCTCGCTGCCGACGAGAGGAGCAGGCACAGGCAATCTGACATTACTGACAGAGTGCGCTGGCGACTTGAAATCATCAGAGGGGTGCAGCACCCTCTGAGAACCCAAGGGTTCGAATTTGCCCTTGGAATGTCCTGACTTAAAATCTCCGAGAGCGACGAGCTCAACGTGGGGACGACATCCCCCCTCCATGGGTGGGCAAACAGGAGTGGCCACGTGCGGGACAGCCCCGTCAGTGGCATCCTTGCGCGCTGGCCTACCAAGGGAGTGAACAGGATACAAAACCCTCGGCACCGCGAAATCAAGCAAAAACACATGGGCACAGTCTGGCGTCATATCAGCCTTGCGACGAAGCGAATCCCTCTTGCGGAGGAGGGCAGCTTGCGCTGCTGAGCGGAAATCAGCGTGCCGAAATACTAAACGAGCTTCACCCCCCCCCTGGAGGCAGCCTTCCGAGCGAAGGACCTGCGGACCCCGATCAACCGACGACTCGAGGAGGCGACGAGTATCAGGGCTGGCCTCCAGGGGGTAGCTAATCATTGACTGTGTGAGTGGCCGCGGCAATGCGGTCAGCGCGCTCACGAGCAGTGCCTGTCGTAGCAGGCGTGGTCGGAGCTGCTGCCGCAGGAGGAGGAGGAGGAGGAGGAGGAGGAGGAGGATGAGGAGGAGGAGATGAAGGGGAGGAGGACAGGAGGAGGATGAGGTGGAGACTGTAGAGAGGACGAGGGGAGCTCGTCGCTTCCGTCCGTCGCCGTCGCCGCTCGCCGCCCGAGCATTGCGGCGTTGTCGATGACATCGTTCGACGGGGGTGGACAAGACAATGAAGAGAACGCGGAACAGGAGGAGAAGGGGGAGTAGGAGTAGGAGCAGGAGTAGGAGTCAAGCTAGCCAGCTCGAGCGAGTCAAGCATGGCATGCCCAGTCCCACCCGCCCTCCCACAACATAAGAAGCAAAGCTGGCACAACTGGGGGCCGAAGTCACACCGGCCAGCCGGTTTGGTACAGCTGATGCGGCCGCGATGGCGGTTGCCGACGGGAACTGGCGAGCGCGTGTTGAATGCCGCGCACGCATTGCCAGACGAGTCGAGAATGGCCCGGTACACCGCAGGAAGCCAGAGGTGGCCGGAGGAAGCCCGACGGTCTGACAGGACACCCCAAGGGGGCCCAGGAGGCCCCAAGAGGCAGGAGTAGTAGTACCAGTGGTAGTGGTGTTGGTAGTGGTAGTGGTAGTGGTAGTGGTAGTGGTAGTGGTAGTGGTAGTGGTAGTAGTAGTAGTAGTAGTAGTAGTAGTAGTAGTAGTAGTAGTAGTAGTAGTAGTAGTAGTAGTAGTAGTAGTAGTAGTAGTAGTAGTAGTAGTAGTAGTAGTAGTAGTAGTAGTAGTAGTAGTAGTAGTAGTAGTAGTAGTAGTAGTAGTAGTAGTAGTAGTAGTAGTAGTAGTAGTAGTAGTAGTAGTAGTAGTAGTAGTAGTAGTAGTAGTAGTAGTAGTAGTAGTAGTAGTAGTAGTAGTAGTAGTAGTAGTAGTAGTAGTAGTAGTAGTAGTAGTAGTAGTAGTAGTAGTAGTAGTAGTAGTAGTAGTAGTAGTAGTAGTAGTAGTAGTAGTAGTAGTAGTAGTAGTAGTAGTAGTAGTAGTAGTAGTAGTAGTAGTAGTAGTAGTAGTAGTAGTAGTAGTAGTAGTAGTAGTAGTAGTAGTAGTAGTAGTAGTAGTAGTAGTAGTAGTAGTAGTAGTAGTAGTAGTAGTAGTAGTAGTAGTAGTAGTAGTAGTAGTAGTAGTAGTAGTAGTAGTAGTAGTAGTAGTAGTAGTAGTAGTAGTAGTAGTAGTAGTAGTAGTAGTAGTAGTAGTAGTAGTAGTAGTAGTAGTAGTAGTAGTAGTAGTAGTAGTAGTAGTAACAAAAACTGTGTATTGTCTTTTGCATATTAGAATGGGACGGATTGGATGGGCGGGCGCGGGGTGTGCGCCGCGTCCCACTCCTGCCATGCATTTTGAGACGTGGACGACAGGACGTCCATGCGACGGTGCCAATGACGGCGACGACTCTAGAAGGATTTGAGCATGCGCTCGCGGCGACGCGCGCGCATGTCGCCCGCGTGGTATTTTTTTGCACAGGATTCGCGGCCTGGGTGCATGACAGAGCATCGCGAGTGCACCGCGCGATGACGTGAAATCGCTGGATTTGACCGAATTCTTAAGATTCCTATGGTTTTCCTATGATTTCGGCAAGAGAGCCCGGGCAGGAAATTTGTAGAATTTTTGTGAAAAAGCATTGGGTTTTTGATGTTTTTATGTTGAAATGCTTGCAAACACACGGTGTTCGGTAGGATTCTGACATGAACGCGCGCGTGTGCTCTTTGTGGTATTTTTTGCAATGGATTATCGCCGTGGACGACAGGACGTCCATGTCGAGAGGAAAAAATAAGAAAAATGTTGATTTTGTATTGTTTTTTACAGGTTAGGATGGGACCACCCGGATGCGGCCCCTATCTGCCGGCCTGAGGGGGGAGTAGGAGTATATTCTAATAAGGAATAAGGATAGGAGTAGGAGGAGGAGGAGGAGGAGGAGGAGGAGGAGGAGGAGGAGGAGGGAGGGGGAAGGATGAGAGGGAGAGGAGGAGGAGGAGGAGGAGGAGGAGGAGGAGGAGGAGGAGGAGGAGGAGGAGCAGGAGGAGGAGGAGGAGGACGAGGAGGAGGAGGAGCAGGAGGGGGAGCAGGAGGAGGGACGCCCCCCTCCCTTCCACTCCCTCCCCACAGGGGGGGGGGGCCCAGCAGCACCATCCCTGCGGGTCGGGCCGCCCGGGGCGCCTTCTTGGACACCATGAAGTCCTTCATCGTCTCCTTCCGAGAGATCTCTCGTGGCCCCCCCGCTCGGGCCCTCCCGGGCACGCTGCACACCCGGCGAGGGGCCCGCGAATCGCCGAGCAGCGCGGCATGCCCAGGCGGGCCCATCCGAGGAGGCCAAGGATATCCACCCGCATCGTCCCCCAAGCAGGGCTTGCGGAAGTTGGAAGATTTGGCGAAAATTTCCCGCCGATTTTGGTAGCAGGCTGGGTTCCCGGGTTCCCGGTTCCGGGTTCCGGGGTTCCCGGTTATTGGTTCTGGGCAAATGTCGGTGCACAGGGCTCTGGGTTCTCGGGCTCCCGGGTTCCCGGTCTATCTCCTCAGCGAAAACCATCCACTGATTGGGTTTTCCTCTATGGTGTAATCTCCTTCAGGTGCGCCTGCTTCTCCCGGAAGATCGCCATCAGCTTGGGATCGAAGTACGTCGAGAGGTTGGCCCTGGTGGCGTTGCTGTCCTCAGGGCGGGAGGGGGGGGGGGGGGCACGGGGAGGGAGGCGCACGCCGTGGGGGGCTGGGATCGAAGTGGCGAAGCAGCGGAAGGGGGAGAGGTGCGCGCTGGGAGGGAGGGGGAGAGGCGACGGGGGGAAAGGGGGTCGGATGTCGAGGGGTGGAGGGAGAGGAGCGGGAGAAAGGGACAGGGGGGGGGGAGCAGGAGGAGGGGGAGAAGGAGGGAAGGACAGTGGGGCAGGCAGAGCGGGTGAGGAGTGCGGGGAAGGTGGCCGGGCTGCCGAGGGAGAGAGAGAGGAGAAAAAAAGATGAGGGGTGAAGGGGGCAGACTGGCGGAGTTCAAGCTGTGAACGGAATGTGCATCATATGGCCTGCGCCGTGCGACTCGTAATTATAGGGGGCCACATGCGAACCCTGCCCCTGCCCCCCAAGATTTCCGAGGGGGAGGGTGGGGGGTTCACTTCGTTCGGGAGCTCCCGAGCGAAGTGACTCCCACCCTCCCCCTCCGAAATCGTGGGGGGGGGGCAGGGGCAGGGCTCGCACGTGGCCCCCTGCTAACTGCCGTCCCTCGGAGCTCCGAACCTCTGCCCATCCGAGAGAATCGGGCGGTGGCGGGAGCGGATGCGGTCAGCGATCGGGGTTCCCCGGGGGGCGGGGGCGGACCGCCGCCCTCCCCCACAGCGTGTAGGGCGGGTGCCTCGAGGCCGATCGGGGCCGACGTGGTTTCGCGGGCGGAAGGTCACATCCGCAGCTGTTGTCATAGGGGAACAAAAGTAGCTAACACAAACATAAAAACTCGGAGCTCCGCGCGGATTTCTCGGATCGGCGCTGGACCCCCCTCCCTGGCGCGCGGAGCGCGCCAGGGGCGGCGCACGAGGCGCCGCCAAGGGCCCCAGCGCCGATCCGAGAAATCCGCGCGGACCTCCGAGTTTTTATGTTTATGTCATGTTCCCCTATGTCAATCGTAGGATGGGCAAGGGTCGCCTGCGTGCGGCATGCTAGTGCTGGCACACGCGGACTATAGGTATCAGCCACCCTGTGCTGCTGAAGGTGCTGCTGCAGCTGGCGGAGGTAGTCCCAAGGCCCCGCTGCCTACGAGGACGGTGGCTCGCTTATTCCGTGTCCAACTTACCCCACACATCGGTTCTGAATGAAGTGGTGAGAATACGCGAAGCGTCAATGATATGTAGACTGTGAGCGTGGGAAAGTCATGGCGTGTCAATCAATCGACCTCGAATCCATCGGATTGCACGCGGCCGCGGGACGCCATGCATGCAATTACCCTTGGTGGTAGCGTTTTGTTTCTCCCTCCTCCCCTTCCTCCTGCTCTTCCTCCTCTTCCTCCTCCTTTTCCTTTTTCTCCTCCTCCTTCTCCTTCTCTTCCTCGTCATCGTCATCGTCATCATCATCGTCGTCATGACCACCGTCGTCGTAATCCTCAAAATCCTCACCATCATCATCACCACCATTGTCAGCGCCGTCGTCGTCATCACATTCATCGTCCGCATCCTCATCCTTACCCTCACCCTCTTCCTCCTGGCAAAACCCTTTTTGGGGCAAAACACCACCTTCGCCTTTTGGTAAAAACTGCCAGGGCACTCCACGGGTGCGCGCGGCAATGTGTTCCGAATGCGCCCATGCGGAATAGCAACTCGACGTCCAAAAACTACCGAATATATCCCGCAAACCACGCGTCGATTACTGAAACCGACAGGGGACTGCATCGGGGCACCGCGAATGCGAATGTCGAGTAAACCGGCGCAGGACTCTTCAATCGACGGGTCCAGGCGGGCGCCCTATTGACGCCCAGCCATCACCTTCGTTATTCTCACCATCATTATCACCACCCCCATCATCCTCCTCACTCTCATCCTCAATCCCTCCTCCCCCCTCTTCCCTCCCTCTTCCTCCGCCCCCCATCCCTCCTCCTCCGCCCCCATCCCTCTTCTGTCCTGCTTCCTGCCCCCTCCTCCTGCCCGCAGGCAAATTACCCGGTAACGCACCCAAGCCTGATATAAACAGATGGCGAAAGTATGCACACATATATATATATATAGAGAGAGAGAGAGAGACAGACATATAGGGCCGCTCACTGCCAACAAACATGTTGAAGGACCCGCAGTGCGCATGAACGCCCAGACGTACGCAAAAAAAACATGCAGGAGTAGCCCAGATAGAAACGGAGACACAAGCATACAGAGGGGTGCGAAGGAGGGACTTACATATTCAGTGCAATAGGGGCTCGACCACAAGAAGCCTTCCACAATAAACCCAACCCTGGAACCCCAGGGCGTACATTGATTTTTTGTATGGGGACGTCACGTACTCCATTGCAAAACCATCGGAACCCAAGAAACCCAGGGCACCCTGGAGGCAAGCAGGGTGTTTCTCGGCATGGGCCTCCACTGTAACAGCAACAGCGCCGAGCGCTGCTACGTACGTGGGAAAGAACAACGCCATGCGTTCGCTCTATAGCAGACCAGCGCGTCGCGCTGAGTGAGGCAAGCACGCGGGGTGGCATGGCGGGCCACAGGCAGCTGAACATGGGAGGCCACGCGGACAAAAAAAGCAGTGCCATTCGCTGCGTGGCGCAGCGGCTCCCTGCGAGCTGCGATGCGACAACCCGAGCGCTGCGTGACGGGACAGCGCCGCGAGGTCCCAACTGGATCCCCGTACAACTCCATCCCGCTGGACCTCCCAGGAGCGACAATTGCGCACTTCGCAGCCACGCAGGGCGCCGTGGGGTCCCGACTGGGTCCGCGTACCATTCCTCTCCGCTGGACGTCCCAGGAGCCCACGAAAACGCAGGGCGCCGCGGGGTCCCGACTGGGTCCGCGTACCACTCCGCTCCGCTGGACCTCCCAGGAGCCAGCGAAGGTGGCGGCAGTTGCGCACTTCGCGACCACGCAGGGCGCCGCGAGGCCCCGACTGGGTCCGCGTACCACTCCACTCAGCTGGACCTCCCAGGAGCCCACGAAAGCGGCGACAGTTGCGCACGTCGGCGCCCCCCAGGGCGCCGCGGGGCCGAAACTGGGTGCGGGTACCGCTCCACTCCGCTGGACCTCCCAGGAGCCCACGAACATGCCCGCGATTGCGCAGATGGCAGCTCCCTGGGGAGCCGCGAGCTCCCAACTGGGTCCGTGTACCACTCCACTCTGCTGGACCTCCCAGGAGACCGCGAAAGTGGCTACGGTTGCACAAATCGCAACCACACACGGAGCCGCGAGATCCCAAGTGGGTCTCCGTACCACGCCACTCCGCTGACCTCCCAGGAGCCCGTGAAAGTGGCTACAGTTGCACAAGTCGCAACCACGCAGGGAGCAGTGAGGTCCCAAGTGGGTTCGCGTACCATTCCAACCCGCTGGATCTCCCAGGAGCCCACAAGAAGTGGCGACAATTGCGCACTTCGCAACCACGCAGGGCGCCGCGAGGTCCCAAGTGGGTCCGTGTAAAACATCACCCCGCTGGATCTCCCAAGAGCCAACGAAAATGGCGACAGGTGCGCACTTCGCATCCACTCAGGGAGCCACGAAGTCCATTGGGACCAGTTGAACTGGGTCCGCGTGCTACTCCACTTCGCGCGACATCCCAGGAGCCCGGGAAGGAAGCGACACTTGCTTACTTCGCAGCCCCCCAGGGAGCCGCGAGATCCCAACTGGATCCCCGTGCCACTCCACTCCGCGCGACCTCCCAGGAACCCACGAGCATGGCGACAGCTGCGCAATTCGCAACCGCCCAAGGAGCCGCGGCGTCACAACTGCATCCCCGTACCACGCCACTCCGCGCGACCTCCCAGGAACCCACGAACGTGGCGACAGTTGCGCAACTCGCAGCCACGCAAGGAGCCGCAAGGTCCCACTGGGTCCGCGTACCACTCGACTCCGCTGGACCTCCCAGTAGCCAACGAAGATATCCACAATTGCGCACTTCGCAACCACGCAGGCGCCGCGAGGTCCCAACTGGGTCCGCGTACCACCCCACTCCGCTGGACCTCCCAAGAGCCCGCGCAAGTGACGACAGTTGCACCATTCGCAGCCCACCAGGGATGCAAGCAGGACGAAGGAGAGAAGGGAGGAAGAAGAGAAGGAAAAGGCGACAGGAGGCAAGAGGCAGGAGGGCAGGGGAGGAGGATAAAAAGCTCGACTACGGCGCTCGAACCACAAGGCACCGATACTGGGACTCCCCTGACCTCTCCCGGGGATGTGCTCCGACCAGAGCCTGACAGAACAAACGCCCAGCCGTGGCGGCGAGGGCTCCCCAGGACGAGCAGCGGCGTCGGCATGTGTGCTTCCTGCCCCTCCCCGCTGCCCCCTGCCTCCCACACCTGCCCTGGGAACGCAAAGGCACCGACGCACCGCCACTCCCCGGACCTCTCCTGGGAGGCACTCTGGCCAGGACTTCGAGGCGCACCCAGCCGTCGCGAGGAGTGATGGGTAGCGGTGTCTATATTCGAGCAAGAGCTCGACTGCATAATTGCTTTACTCCACAATTCATTTGCCGCCGAATATATGAACACATGCGCATAATGTCCCGTTGTTTTACGAACATGCCACGCGTGTCTTGTATATTCGGCTGGAAAATCAATGTCGGAGTAAAATGATCGGACAAAAACGGGAAACGCCCCTTTCCTTCAACTGGGAGTATTGGGCGAAGAGGAAGAAAAGGAAGGCGAGGGCGACGCGAAAAAGATGACGAGGACGATGTGGAGAACATGAGGATCACGAGGAGGAGCATGACAACAACGAGGAAGAAGAGAAGCACAAGGACAAGGACGATGAGAACAAGAACGAAAACGAGGAGGAATGCGGAGGACGACGACGACGACGGAGGACAGTAAGAGGCAATTGGGGAAGGACGCTCAATCAGGAGAGGATCGTGGTGACCCTATCGGGTTACCCTGGGGGATTCCACGCGTTTCTTGTACATTCGGCGGGGGATCTAAATTGGAACGAATGTTCGCAGCGAGTTGCCCACTCCGCTCGCAAACATCCCACCCACCCACCCGCAACTTGGTTTGCAAACCTCATGCGGCGACGATTGCGATGAGTGTTTGGCGCTGGCTGGTGGTGCATCTCTGCGGCAGCGCCAACCCGCGCATGCACGCGCGCGCAGCGGCCACGTAGTTTGGCGCGACCGGCGCGGCCGCGGTGGTGCTGACCGCTCGGCATATCCCGACGGGCACTTGAGTGCGAGTCGGCGACTTGGTCGGGCGCGGTATCATGGCAACGTCGACACTTGTAGACACGATGGTGATGGTAGTAGCGATGTTGGCGACGATGCTGACAGCGACGACGGCACGGCCAGTGACAGCGCCGATGCCGATCACGCCGGCGAGGCAGGTGATCGCGGTGATGCTGACAAGGTTGAAAAGGAAATCCGCGCGCGCGGAAATTCAATGAATCCGTCAGACTGATCATGCGCGCGCGGCGGTGCGCGCATGTGGCCCGCGTGGTGTTCTTTGCAAGGGATTCCCGCCCTCGGCGCATGACAGGAGTATCGCGGGTGCACCGCGGTGACATGAAATCGCTGGATTTGGCAGAATTCATAAGATTCCAATAGTTTCTGTACGATTTTAGCATGAGCGCGCGGACAGGCGATTTGCAAAAATATTGTTGCAAAACCCTTGGTGTTTTATGCTTGTATGCAGAAATCCAAACACACTGTGTTTGGTACGATTTTGACATGGACGCGCGCGTGATGACTTTGCTTGAATACTTATGATTTTTGATAAACGAGACTGCGCGCACATTTTCTATTGCAGAAGATGGCGGGGCGGAGTGATACAGGTTTGGCTGGGATAATACGAACTCATCTTTAGGATGGACGATGGGGCATAATTATATGTAAATTGCAATACGAAAAGGGAGCCCGTGAACTCGGGGGGGGGGGGGGCGAGTCTATTCTTCTGTTGGAAAGGACAATGAATCCGCCGATCCCTTTGGGTTCATCGGCGTGTGAGATGTTTCCCCCACCCCAAACCCCTCCCCCGAAGCCTGGTCCGGTCGATTTGGAGGGAGGGGGTGCCCAGGGCTGGTGGGTGAACGCGCCCGGGGCGGCAGAGGGCCCCAAAACAGGTCTAGAGGCCCCAAGAGGCCCTTGCGGCAGTCCGCGAGGGTCAAGAGTCGCTGAAAGATCGATCCAAAACGCCCACGCTGCCTCCAGACGGCCCAGGAGGCCCCAAGAACCCCCTAAGCCCTAAGAGGCATCCCTAGAGTGCCTGCCTCCATAAGCAAAGAGAGTCGTCCCATTCCCTTTTATGGAAAACGCGCATTTTTTGCACATTCGCCTCTTGGGCGTTCACAACGTCCCGGACGGCCCAGGAAACCTTCAAGTTCGCCCCAGGACGGGCCAAAAGGCCCCCCAAGAGGGCTCCAAGACGACCCAAGAGGGCCCCAAGACGGCCCCCAAAAAACCCAAGGCTGCCCAGGAGGGCCGCAAGACAGCCCCAAAGGGGGGCCCAGAATGGGAACCCGAACGGACATTTCGACCCATCCACCCAAGACGCCTCGGGGTTGCCCAAAGGAGTCCCCGACAGGCCCCCAGGGAGCCCCATGATGGCCGCAACAAGCCCCCAAGAGGCCCCCAGGAGGCCTCCAAGAGATTCAAAAACTGCCTCAAACGCCCCCGAGGCGCAACCCACGAGACCCCATCAGCCATCCGAGTGGCCCCAGACCCGCAACACAGGTACGGAGGCGGGATGTGCCGAAGGCAATTTCATAATCATTCGTCGGGTGGTTTGACAGTTGCCCTCCGAATGTATAACGATGTGGGTTCCCGCCCGTTTCCCCGCGCGTGCCCGTTACCCTGTGACGTGCCCAACCCGTGTGCATCAAGTGGCAAGGCGACTTGGACCAAACTTGCCAGGACAATGACAGTGCAGGCGTCGTTACATGTTGTGAAAGATACGTGGGATGCGCTCAAGGACGAGGAGCGAGGGCCCAGGCTTGAGGAGAACACGGGGGCAGGAACAAATGATGGGAAAAGGACGCGCGTGGGGGTCGAAATGTCAGCGCGGACGACAGTGACGGGAGGAGACCGAAGAGTGTTGCTTTTGTCGGCAGTGCTCTACAGATGCAGCGCTGCCTACGCCATGTCGCCGCGGCGCGCGAAAAAAAAATTAAACCTACTTAGAATTAGTGCAAGAACCGCGCTGGCGCCGCCGCAGCAGCACGTGCCAGACCTCCTCCCCCGTTTCGTCCTCCTCCGTCTTCTTCTCCTCCTCCTCCTCCTTCTCCTCCTCCTCCAAATCTCCTCCTCGTCCTCCCAATCCTCCTCCTCCGCCTCCTCCTCCTCCTCCTCCGCCCTTCCTCCTCCGCCGCCTCTGGCCCCTCACAAGCTATCCCGGCACGCCTACCGGGACTCGGACGACCACGGAACTGAAGCAACCCCACGGCGACAGAACAAAGCGTCACTCCGCTGGACCCAAAGGATGGCGAGGTCTCCTGGTGGTCCGCGTAAGACGTCACTCCGCCGGGTCCCCCAGCACCTCTCGAAAGTAGCGACAGTTTCGCAGATCGCAGCCCCGCAGGGATGGCGAGGTCTCCTGGTGGTAAGACATCACTCCGCTGGACCCCCAGCAGCCCTCGAAAGTAGCGGCAATTTCGCAGATCGCAGCCCCACGTGGACGGCGAGGTCTCACCTGAATCTGGGTAAGACGTCACTCCGCTGGGCCCCCCAGCAGCCCGCGAAAGTGGCGACGGTTTCGCAGATCGCAGCCCCGCAGGGATGGCGAGGTCTCATCTGAGTCTGGGTAAGACGTCACTCCGCTGGACCCCCAGCAGTCCTCGAAAATGACGACAATTTCGCAAATCGCACACCACAGAGAGATGGAGAGGTCTCATCTGAATCTGGTTAAACCGTCACTCCGCTGGACCCCCAGCAGCCCTCGAAAATGACGACAGTTTCGCAGATCGCAGCCCCACAAAGATTGCGAGGTCTCATCTTAATCTGGTTTAGCCGTAACTCGGCTGGACCCCGCAGCAGATTTCAAAAGTGGCGACAGTTTCGCAAATCGAAGCCCCACGTGGATGCCGAGGTTTCATCTTTATCTGGATGAGACGTCACTCCGCTGGGCCCCCCAGCAGCCCTCGACAGTGCCGACAGCTTCGCAGATCGCAGCCCCACACGGATGGCGAGGTCTCCTGGTGGTCCGCGTGAGACGTCACTCCGTTGGACACCTCGGCAGCCCTCGAAAGTGGCGACAATTTCGCAGATCGCAGCCCAACACGGATGGCGAGGTCTCCTGGTGGTCCGCGTAAGACGTCACTCCGTTGAAACCTACGCACCCTGGGAAAGTGGCTTCAATTTCGCAGCCACTTTCCACCCAGGCTGAACTACGCAGATGCGTGGATTTTTCAATCGAGCCTTGGACACACAAGGTGCATTGATTTCATTTAAATGCATGGCTCCCTATACGTGGTGGGCAGTAGAGCGGTTGATTTCTTAAGCTTGGGATCGGACCACAAGGCCGTACTTGCACACTTGTCTATGACAATCCGTACCTGGAAGCGACAGCAGAAGCGGAACCATCGAGGTTGGCAACCACGAGATTATGCTGATTACGGTCATGATTTGGACGCATATTTGCACAATAGTCCGCCAGGTAATCTGTCCGACCTGGACGCGTGCTTGGCCGCCGTTGCACCGGGGCACGCCCAACAGCAGGAAGAGCAAACGTGTTTCTGGAATCGGACTGCTTTCCAAGAGCTCTTGCGTCAACGTCGTGCTCTCCCATACGGGACATTTCCAAACGTATTCGCAGGGTTGTGCGCGCCGAGCTGCGGGGCAGAAAAGCAAGGCGCACCGAACAGATCCTCGGCGAGTTCTGCGATCTACAACGGCTCGCAGCAACAAATTCTTTCCCAGCCCAAAAGAGAAAAGGATGTAACGATGCGCGATGTTCTACTGAATCTTTGGCGAGCTTCTTGGAGAACATCTTCTCGTCTACAGCCGTGCCGCCGCCGGAGATGACCGACCGACGCGTGTTCACCAACATTCCCCAATTCAGCAGGATGGAGCTGAAAAAAGCAATCCGGGCTTTGAATAACAAGAAGGGCGCCGACACTGATGGCATCGTTGCGGGGATGTTCAAGCATGCTTCCGGCACGTTCATCGAGTGGCTATTGTTTTTCTACAACCAGATTCTGTTGACTGGAGAAGTGGAAGAGTCTTGGAAAGACACGTTGTTTGCAATGCTCACTAAGTCTGGGGATTTGGCACAGCCGCAAAACTGGAGACCGATTGCCATACTCAAGACAACATATAAGATATTCTCTCGAATGCTGTACCATCGTCGACGTGACGTCATCGAGCAGGCGCAAGGGCCAGACCAGGTTGGCTTCAGGCCGAACCACTCGGTCGATGACGCGTTCTTGGTCTTTGAAATGGCATGCGGTAAATGCTTAGAATGGCAGGTGCCGCTGTGGTGCGCCAGTTTGGACCTACGCAAAGCTTTCAACCGGATCGAATACGGGCCTCTCTTTGACGCCCTCCAGCGCCAAGGAGTCGATGCAGATTACGCTGTATTATTGGCGAGGCTGTATTCTGGGCAAGTGGGCAGCGTGTCAGGCGCGCAAACTTTTCGCATCCAGCGGGGTGTAAAGCAAGGTGACGTCATCAGCCCGATGCTGTTCAACGCCGCGTTGGAGTTGGCAATGGAGAAATGGAAAACCCGCATAGGTCACGCCGGGTTATTCATCGGAACGGGCGATAACCTCACGAACATACGGTATGCCGATGACATCATGTTATACGCGAATTCTGCCGACGAGTTAGCCGGCTGGATGGAATTGCTGACTGAGGAGCTCGACGCAGTCGGTCTTCATCTGAACCCAGAGAAGACAAGTATTCTCACCACAGAGGAGGGGATGTAGAATTTGTTCATTGAGGTGGGCGAGGACTCAAAGTCATGGGTGGCAGTGATGTTCACAAATATTTGGGTAAAAGTATACCGGCGAATTTGAAGAATCGCAGCGATGTCGAGTTGGGGCGCAGATTTCAACGAGCTTGGCACAAGTTTCACGAACACCGTCATGTCCTCACAGACCAGAACGTTTCTTTAAGACTGCGGCTGAAGCTGTTCCAATCCGTCATTACACCGACACTATCGTTCGGATTATAGGCCGCAGCTCTGACCAAGCATCAAAGACAGTATTTGGACGTCCTTCAAAACAAGATGCTACGTTTGATTGTTGGTTGGAGGCGTTGCGAGGGCGAGGATTGGGCAGACACCATGAGACGAATGCGGGACAGGATTGCCCATGCAATGCATTTTTCCCGATTGAAAAATGGAGCGAATTATTCTGTCGCCGCTTGTTCAGATTTGCGTGCCAGTCATCATCTTCGGACAATGAATGGGCCCAGAAAGTCATATTGTGGAGCCCGCGCTATACGCATGGGGCTACGAGGGCGCGCGGACGCCCTCTGACGAGAGGGGAGGACCGCCCTCAAGGATTTGCCCGTGATGTTTTGCATACTGTATCTCGCTGGTATGAAATTGTACATGAACGTGGTGAAGACGCATTCGTCGAGTATTGTATTCACGCCTGAGGACCGCCCCCGCTCTTCTCCTCCCTCCCCCCCCTCCCCCCTCGGAGGCACCACGTTTGCTCTCCGTTGCGCGCGTGCTTGTTCAGGCCACTGCCCTGTAGCCTCGCCCGTTTACGGGCCAACCCTTGTGGTTTGACCGGGCCTCTGTCTGTCTGTCTGTCTGCAGCCCCACACGGATTGCAAGGTCTCATCTGAACCTCAGAACTGGGTAAGACGTCACTCCGCTGGGCCCCCCAGCAGCCCTCGAAAGTGGCAACAGTTTTTCAGATCGCAGCCTCGCAGGGATGGCGAGGTCTCATCCGAGTCTGGGTAAGACGTCACTCCGCTGGACCCCCCAGCAGCTCTCGAAAGTGGCGACAGTTTCGCAGATCGCAGCCCCCAAGGGATGGCAAGGTCTCATCTGAATCTGGGTAGAACTTCACTCCGCTGGGCCCCCCAGCAGCTTTCGCGACAATTTCGCAGATCGAAGCCCCACACGAATAGCGAAATCTCCTGGTGGTCCGCGTAAGACGTCACTCCGCTGGGCCCCCCAGCAGCCCTCAAAAGTGGCGACAGCTTCGGAGGTAACAGCCCCACAAGGATGGCGAGGTCTCCTGGTGGTCCGCGTAAGACGTCACTCCGCTGAACTCCTCAGCAGCCCTCGAAAGTGGCGGCAGTTTCGCAGTGTTTAATCAAGACGAGTACCCAACGCAGGAAGGTTGGGAAAAACATGAGACCCCATCGGCCATCCGAGTGGTCTCAGACCCGCAAACCAAGCACGGTGGCGGGATGTGCCGAAGGCCACTCGATCCGCCGCCCCCTGCTTGCAGGGGTGCACGGCGTGCTGGACGAGCTGTTAGGTTTTGGTTTTGGTTCTTTTTCCAAAAGAACTCCCCAGTGGGCTCCGGCAGAACCCGCCGGCCACCCGGAAAATCCCCAAACGTGCTCAACGACCGGAAACAATCCTCCAAAAAACGGCCGTTTCGCTCGGGACATCCTCAAAAAATCGCGAAGATGGCCCAAGATGGCCTCCAAGTCCGCCCGAGATGGTCCAAGACGGCCTCCAAAACGGCCCAAGAGAGTCCAAGACGGCCCAAGACGGCCCAAGAGGCCCCCCAGAGGCCTCCCAGACGGCCCAAGAGGCCTCCAAGAGGTCCTCCAGGAGAGTCCGAAGAGGCCAAAATCATTGATTTTCCGTTGGTTTTTGAAGGATTTTGGCATTTGCGCCTTTTCGGCTCTCCGACGGCTCAAGACGGCCCAAGAAGCCCCCAAGATCGCCCAAGAGGCCCCCAAGAGAGCCCCAT
>CAUYUJ010017119.1:109676-119676 GCA_963575745.1 Prorocentrum cordatum | reverse complement strand
GGCTTGGGCCCCCCCCCAATGCTGATGCCATTGGGTCCCCCCCCCGCGCGATGGTCCCCCCCGCCCCCCCCTGTGGGCGTGGCGTGGTGCTGCGCTGCGGTGCCCCCCCCTCCCCCCTGTGGATGTGGTGTGGTGCTGTGGTGGTTCAGAGGTGGGCGTGGCGTGGTGCTGCGCTGCGGTGCCCCCCTCCCCCCCCCTGTGGATGTGGTGTGGTGCTGTGGTGGTTCAGAGGTCGTCGTCGTCGTCGCCGTCGTCCTCGTTGTCCTCGTCGTCCTCGTCGTCCTCGTTGTCGTCGTCGTCGTCGTCGTCGTCGTCGTCGTCGTCGTCGTCGTCGTCGTCGTCGTCGTCGTCGTCGTCGTCATATCGTCGTCGTCGCCGTCGTCATCGTCGTCATCGTCGTCGTCGCCGCCGCCGCCGGCGTCGTCGCCGCCGCAGCCGTCGTCGTCGTCGTCGTGGTCGTCGTCGTCGTCGTCGTCGTCGTCGCCGTCGTCGTCGTCGTAGTCGTCGCTGTCGTCGTCGTCGTCGTCGTCGTCGTCGTCGTCGTCGTCGTCGTCGTCTCTGGGACCATACCATCTGGGGGGGCCCGAGGAATCCTGGGACCATACCATCTGGGGGGGAGGGGGGGGGGCCGTGGGCCCGGAGCCCGGGACCATATATTGGGCCTCTCCTGGGGCACGAAACCTCCCTAGGAGGTCCCAGGAGGCCCCAAGAGGCTCCTTGAGACCTCAGGAAGCCCCAGTAGGTTTCAGGAGGCCCCAGGAGGCCCCAGGCTCATGCGCAGAGACGCGCTCGCACTACTGAGGCTCAATCACACTCCAATTCATTTGCAGTTAGATTCATGTCCAGACCGTCACAACTGAAGCCCGTTTATATTCGAAAGCTCTTGCGCCTAGACATTCACGGCGGACAGGTCCATGCGAATAGATGCACATATGGGAGCTCCACGCAGTGAATAATTAATATTACTAATATCATTATGAAGTATTGTTCTTCTTAGTATTATTCCCCATATCCAAAGATGGGGTTCTTGTTATTGGCGGACCGCGCCGGAAGGACACAGAACAGGACAGAACACCACACCCATCACTCACCACTCATCACTCAGACTCACCACTCAGATTTACTCATCACTCAGACTCACTCATGCTCTCTCATCACTCAGACTCAGTCATCACTCAGACTCAGGCGATTCGCTCGTCTCAGCAATCTAAGGGGGGCGGCGGGGGGGTATTTCACGGGGTCCCGTTCGCGGAATTTTGTGGGGATGTCTCAGGCGGTTTGGCCATTTTCTGATCCAACATGTTTCGTTTTCGGAGCAGATTTGGAGGATGTCTCAGGCGATTCGCTCGTCTCAGCACTCTAAGGGGGGCGGCGGGGGGGTATTTCACGGGGTCCCGTTCGCGGAATTTTGTGGGGATGTCTCGAGCGGTTTGCTTGTTTTCTGTGCCAGCATCTTTCGTTTTCGGAGCAGATTTGGAGGATGTCTCGAGCGAGGCGCTCATTTTGACCTCCCAGGTGGGCCAGATTTTGAGGATGTCTCGAGCGGTTTGCTTGTTTTGGTGGCCAGGCTCGTGGGCGCAGATTCTTCTCAGGATGCCACAGGAGGCTCCCACAGGCTCCAGGAGGCCCCAGGAGACCACATGAGGTCCCAGGAGGCATCAGGAGGCCACAGAAAGACTCAAGAGGCTACAGGATGTCCCAAGAGGCTCCAGGAGGCCCCAGGAAGCTCCAGAAGGCCTCAGGAAACCACAGGAGGCCCCAGGAGGCAACAGGAAGCGCCAGGAGGCCTCGGAAGGCAACAGGAGGCCCCGAGAGGCCCCAGGAGCAGGAGGCCTCAGAAGGCAACAGGAGTGGCTCCAATCCCATGTGTTTTACGTATGCTCCTATCGATTGGGCCTCACCTGGAGCACGATTCTTTGATGTTATACGTATGTTTCTATAGATTGTCCTTCTCCTGTGTACACAATCCTACATGTTTTACGTATGTTTCTATATATTGGGCCTCTCCTGGGGCACGAATCCTTGGTGTTTTACGCGTGTTCCTATAGATTGCCCTTCTCCTGTGGCTCTAATCCGCAATGTTTTATGTACGTCTGTTGCTATAGATTGCGCCTCTCCTGGGTCACGAAACCTTCCTAGGAGGTCCCAGGAGGTCCCCAAGAGGCTCCTGGAGACCCCAGGAAGCCCCAGTAGGTTTCAGGAGGCCCCAGGAGGCCCCAGGCTCATGCACAAAGACGCGCTCGTACTACTGAGGCTCATTCACACTCCAATTCATTCGCAGTTAGATTTATGTCCAGACCGTCACAACTGAAGCCCGTGTATATTCGAAAGCTCTTGCGCCTAGACATTCACGGCGGACAGGTCCATGCGAATAGATGCACATATGGGGAGCTCCACGCAGTGAATAATTCCCCATATCCAAAGATGGGGTTCTTGTTATTGGCGGACCGCGCCGGAAGGACACAGAACAGGACAGAACACCACACTCATCACTCAGACTCACTCATCAAGACTCACTCATCACTCAGACTCAGTTCTCACTCAGACACACCACTCATCACTCAGACTCACCACTCAGATTCACTCATCACTCAGACTCACTCATGCTCTCTCATCACTCAGACTCAGTCATCACTCAGACTCAGGCGATTCGCTCGTCTCAGCAATCTAAGGGGGGCGGCGGGGGGGTATTTCACGGGGTCCCGTTCGCGGAATTTTGTGGGGATGTCTCAGGCGGTTTGGCCATTTTCTGATCCAACATGTTTCGTTTTCGGAGCAGATTTGGAGGATGTCTCAGGCGATTCGCTCGTCTCAGCACTCTAAGGGGGGCGGCGGGGGGGTATTTCACGGGGTCCCGTTCGCGGAATTTTGTGGGGATGTCTCGAGCGGTTTGCCTGTTTTCTGTGCCAGCATCTTTCGTTTTCGGAGCAGATTTGGAGGATGTCTCGAGCGAGGCGCTCATTTTGACCTCCCAGGTGGGCCAGATTTTGAGGATGTCTCGAGCGGTTTGCTTGTTTTGGTGGCCAGGCTCGTGGGCGCAGATTCTTCTCAGGATGCCACAGGAGGCTCACACAGGCTCCAGGAGGCCCCAGGAGACCACATGAGGTCCCAGGAGGCATCAGGAGGCAACAGAAAGACTCAAGAGGCTACAGGATGTCCCAAGAGGCTCCAGGAGGCCCCAGGAAGCTCCAGAAGGCCTCAGGAAACCACAGGAGGCCCCAGGAGGCAACAGGAAGCGCCAGGAGGCCTCGGAAGGCAACAGGAGGCCCCGAGAGGCCCCAGGAGCAGGAGGCCTCAGAAGGCAACAGGAGTGGCTCCAATCCCATGTGTTTTACGTATGCTCCTATCGATTGGGCCTCACCTGGAGCACGATTCTTTGATGTTATACGTATGTTTCTATATATTGTCCTTCTCCTGTGTACACAATCCTACATGTTTTACGTATGTTCTATATATTGGGCCTCTCCTGGGGCACGAGTCCTTGGTGTTTTACGCGTGTTCCTATATATTGCCCTTCTCCTGTGGCTCTAATCCGCAATGTTTTATGTACGTCTGTTGCTATAGATTGCGCCTCTCCTGGGGCACGAAACCTCCCTAGGAGGTCCCAGGAGGCCCCAAGAGGCTCCTGGAGACCCCAGGAAGCCCCAGTAGGTTTCAGGAGGCCCCAGGAGGCCCCAGGCTCATGCACAGAGACGCGCTCGTACTACTGAGGCTCATTCACACTCCAATTCATTCGCAGTTAGATTTATGTCCAGACCGTCACAACTGAAGCCCGTTAATATTCGAAAGCTCTTGCGCCTAGACATTCACGGCGGACAGGTCCATGCGAATAGATGCACATATGGGGAGCTCCACGCAGTGAATAATTCGTATTATCATGCGTCTTATTAGTATCATTACTATTATTATTAATACGAGTCGTCTTCTTATTCGTCTTATTAGTTTTATTTGTGTTATTAGTCTTATTATTATTATTATTATTATTATTATTATTATTATTTCTATTATTATTATTATTATTATTATTATTATTATTATTCGTCGTAGTAATATTATTATTAGGCTTAGTATGCTTCTTGTTATTCTTCCTCCTCCTCCTCCTCCTCCTCCTCTTCCTCCCCCTCCCCCTCCCCCTCCTCCTCCTCCTCCTCCTCCTCATCATCATCATCATCATCATCATCATCATCATCATCATCAGCATCATCATCGTCCTGCTGCTCCTTCTCAAGTTCCCTCTTTCCCAAGCCTGGTCGACGGCCTCGACCGGCGGCTCCTCGCGCGGGGCGCCGGGAGAAAGGCTGGCGAGAGCCGCAGGGGGGGGCCTGAGCAGGCAACCTAAGCAGGCGACCACACGGCCCAGAGATCCGACGTTCCGACAAAAAACTGGAGCGGCAAGTTTGTGGCCGCTTTCGGCCTCCAGGGGCCCTCGCTGGGCCTCGTCGGGACCGTGAAAAGAGTGGCTCAGGACGAAAAGCCGGCCCTGGGGAAAGGGTCCAGGCCTCTGGGGCCCACGCATCGAAGAAATTGGAGCAGCCGGATGTCTGGGAATACCAATCGGTCGGGAGTGGGCAGACGCATGAGTGAAGCAGGAATGCGTGGGAGGCAGCCTGGATCTCCGCCCACCCCCTGAGCAGGAGGGAAGAGGGAGAACCGCTTGACCCTTGGAGTAGGAAGGCGCTTAAAATAGACTGCGATCTGGGAATCCCGTGCTTCCCACGCTGCCGTTTTTTTTACGAACGGAGGAGGGGGAGGAGGAGGAGGAGGAGGAGGAGGAGGAGAGAGAGGAGGAGGAGGAGAGGAGGGAGGAGGAGGAGGAGGAGGAGGAGAAAGAAGGAGGAGGAGGAGGAGGAGGAGGAGGAGGAGAGGAGAAGGGAGGTTAAGGAGGAGGAGGAGGAGGAGGAGGAGGGAGGAGGGAGGAGGATGAGGAGAGGAGGAGAAGGGAGGATAAGGAGGGAGGAGGAGGAGAAGGGAGGAGGAGAGGAGGAGAGGAGGGGAGGAGGAGGAGGAATAGGAGGAGGAGGAGAAGGAGCAGAGGGACCCTGAAGAAGTGATCCCACAGGGCGCCCAGCGGTCAATGGGGGCATTCCTCGTCCCCGCCTCTCCCTGCCCCGTCTGCTTCCGATGATCCTCCTCCTCCTCCTCCTCCTCCTCCTCGTCCTCCTCCCCCTCTTCCTCCTCCTCCTCCTCCTCCTCCTCCTCCTCCTCTTTCCTCCTCCCCCTCCTCCGCAGACGCTCCCACATCCACCTCCAGATCCACCTCCTCCCCCTCCTCCTCGGCCTCCGCTTCGGCCTCATTCTCCACCTCCCCGGCCTCTCTTCTTCATGAGTGCTTGGCCCCTCCCTATCGCACCACCAAATGTATCCACAGGCCGGGCTGGGGATGTCGCTGGAGACTTCCTTACAGTCAACGACCACCCCCGAAGCCTAAAATGTTGGCAGAAGTGGCATGGATGGAGACTGGTACCTTCAAAATGCGGATGTCTGAAAACTCTCAACCCAAACCAGCAGCTACAATGTGCCAGCAAGCGAGCGTCGCGGCAATGAACGTCACAAAATCATATAGGATTGAACGTTCGTGGACCAGGAGCACCGGAACTCGATAATTTAACACGTTGGACTTATTATTTGGCCTCGGACTGCAACGGAAAAAAATCAACAACCAACAACATGCACCAACAAATACAAAAACACCAGCCCGCAGAATGCACCAGATCCGCCACCGCGACTTCAGCACGTAGCGGAGTGCCCCAAGTCTCATGCAACTTTGAATTCAGAGTTTAAGGGTTTACAACATTATTTTTGAGGGTCTGGACCATCGGTTTCACAAAGATTTCTGGGGATTCCCCGGGATTCCCTGGCTGAGTCGCGTGAGTCCTCCCGTAGCGCGGCCGGCCAAACATGGGCTCAAAACGCGCCCAAGAGGGTCGAAGATGCCTCCGAGACGGCCCAAGGGTGCCCCAAGACGCCCACGATGGTTCCACAACAGCTCACGAGGCCCCCAACGGGTACCAAGAACGCTCCAAAAGAACCCACAATAGGTTACCAAGATAGATGTTCCTTGGCCTTTTACCTGTTTTTCTGATTCTAGCTTTCCCAACTTCCGACGCTCCAAGACAGGCAGGGCACCCACGACCGCTCCAAGACAGCCCAAGAGGCCACCACGATGGCTCTCAGAACGCTCGAGACAGCCCCAAGACGGCCGCACAGGCGCTCAAGACGGCCTGGGAGAGCCCCAAGAGAGGCCCAAGCGGGGGGAAGACGAACCGACAATTTGAGCGTTCCGCTCGAAGAAACCCCCAGTAAGCTCCAAGGCACCCCCAAGAAGCACCCCAGAGGCTTCTTAGAGGCCCCAGAGAAACCCAAAATGGCTCCGAAACGGCCCTTAAGAGGCTCCAGAACGGCCTCCCGCAGGTCCCCAAGAGAACCACGAAGTCCAAGCGAACATCTCAAAAACATCTGACCCAGCACCCAGGCACGATGGATTTCGATTCGGTTTTGCAGACGCCAAGCTAAGTGTCGATCGTGGCCAGACCGATCTTTGGCTCTACCCCTAAGTCGGGCATGTCCCCCTACAGGCGAATTGTGGACGACAAACAAGTGGCACGTGTGCCATGGCTCTTGTACAAAAAGGAAGGGGGAGGAGGAGGAGGTGGAGGAGGAGGGGGGAAGAGGGGGCCAGACATCGCAGAAGGAGTGAACAAACAGGGCCCCAAGAGGAGGTTCAGAGGGCGAGCTCGAAGAGACGTCAAGGGGCGCCCCCCGCAAGATGGACCCAAAGACCTTTAACAGGTTCCCAGGAAGCCTCCAACAGACACCCGAGAAGCCTACAGAGGGTTCCAAGAGGGGGCCTCCAGGGTCCAAGGAGGGCCGGAAGAAATTACTCTGGTGACCTAGCTGTTGGAGGCTCGCGGTGCAAAGTGCGTTGCGGCCTTGTGCTGGGAACGCTTGTCTACGGCAGGCGTTTTGCACGCAGTCTGTCGGGTGTATTCTCAGGGGCCGGCTATGCGCCACTTGAATAAGGGCCTCTCCCACAGTCCAGACTTCTGGCCCGAGCCGTTTCGCTCGCTCACACCGGAGCGTTCAGGAGTGGGGAGGCCCCACTGGGGGGGCGCTGGGGGCCACTAGGGGGCGCTGGGGAGGTCCCACTAGGGGGGGGGGGAGGGGGGGCATGGGAGGCCCCACTGGGGGCCGCCTGGGGGCCAATGGGGGGCGGGCTGGGGAGGTCCACTGGGGGGGAGAGGGGGGTCGTGGGACGAAAAATAAAATCGTCGGGCGAGGGGGCACTGGGCGCGGCTGGGGGGGGGCCCACTGACGGGGGCGCTGGGACCACCAGGGGGCGCAGGGGAGGTCCCCACTGGGGGGGGGGAGGGGTGCGTCGGCGAAAAATAAATCGTCGGTTCGAGGGCACTGGCGCGGGCTGGGGAAAGCCCACCTGGGGGCGCTGGGGCACTGGGGGCGCTGGGGAGGTCCCACTGGGGGGGGGAGGGGTGCGTCGCGAAAAATAAAATCGTCGGGGCGGAGGGGGCACTGGGCGCGGCTGGGGAGGCCCCACTGGGGGGCGCTGGGGACCACTGGGGAGCGCTGGGGAGGTCCCACTGGGGGGAGGAGGGGTGCGTCGCGAAAAATAAAATCGTCGGGGCGGAGGGGGCACTGGGCGCGGCTGGGGAGGCCCCACTGGGGGGCGCTGGGGGCCACTGGGGGGGCGCTGGGGAGGTCCCACTGGGGGGGGGGGAGGGGGGCGTCGCGAAAAATAAAATCGTCGGGGCGGAGGGGGGCACTGGGCGCGGAGGCTGGGGGGCGCTGGGGACCACTGGGGGGCGCTGGGGAGGTCCCACTGGGGGAGGGGGGGAGGATGGGTGCGGTCGCGAAAAATAAAATCGTCGGGAGCGGAGGGGGCACTGGCGCGCTGGGGGAGGCCCCACTGGTGTGCGCTGGGGACCACTGTCCACTGGGGTAGGCGCGTGGGGGGTCCCACTGGGGGATGAGGGGTGCGTCGCGAAAAATTAAAATCGTCGGGGCGGAGGGGGCACTGGGCGCGGCTGGGGACCCCCCATTGGGGGGGCGCTGGGGACCACTGGGGAGCGGTGGGGAGGTCCCACTGGGGGGAGGAGGGGTGCGTCGCGAAAAATAAAATCGTCGGGGCGGAGGGGGCACTGGGCGCGGCTGGGGAGGCCCGACTGGTGGGGAGGGGTGCGTCGCGAAAAATAAAATCGTCGGGGCGGAGGGGGCACTGGGCGCGGCTGGGGACCCCCCATTGGGGGGGCGCTGGGGACCACTGGGGAGCGGTGGGGAGGTCCCACTGGGGGGAAGGGGTGCGTCGCGAAAAATAAAATCGTCGGGGCGGAGGGGGCACTGGGCGCGGCTGGGGAGGCCCGACTGGGGGGCGCTGGGGGCCACTTGGGGGCGCTGGGGAGGTCCCACTGGGGGGGGGAGGGGTGCGTCGCGAAAAATAAAATCGTCGGGGCGGAGGGGGCACTGGGCGCGGCTGGGGAGGCCCACCGGGGGGCGCTGGGGACCACTGGGGAGCGCTGGGGAGGTCCCACTGGGGGGGGGAGGGGTGCGTCGCGGAAAATAAAATCGTCGGGGCGGAGGTCCCACTGGGGGGCGCTGTGGGCAGAGGTCCCACTGGGGGAGGGATGCGTCGCGAAAAATAAAACGGTCGGAGCTCTAGACACCCTGTGCAAGAGAATTCGCCGGCCCAACGGGCCAGGGCGTGCTAAGATCTCCGGTGCCTGGTTAACAGTATTTCTAGTTCGCGCGCGCGGGGCGGCCCCTGGGGGGTTCCCTGGACGAAAATTCCCCGGCAAAGGTTCCCGGCAAGGTTCGGGCCAGAGGATGCCGAGGCCCTTCCTACAGAGGGCCCCCTGAACGGCCAAGGGGGTCCCCAAGAAGCCTCCAAACGGCCAAGAGGGCCCCCGAGACGCCAAAGATCGCCCGAAGACGCCCCAGATGGCCCCAAGACAGCCCAAGAGGCCTCCAAGACGCTCCAAGGGCCTTCCAAGAGGCCTCCGAAGAGGGCCCCAAGTTGCCAAAATCGTTGATTTTCATTGGTTTTTTTATGTTTTTTTGCGTTCTGGCCTTTTCGCTTCCGGACGCTCCAAGAGGGCCCAAGAGGCCTTCAAGACTGCTCCAAGACGGCCCACGAGGCTCCCAAGACGGCCCCGGAGCGGCCCAAGAGCGCCCCCCAGACGGCCCAAGTGCTGCCCAAGGCGGACCAAGAGGCCCCAAGACGGGCCCAAGAGGGGCTCAAGAGGAGAACCGAGAACTGAAAAATCGAGCCCTCCGCCCCAGAAAGCGCCCAGGAGGCCCCAAAAAGGCCCCAAGAGGCCCCCAAGAAGCCCCCAAGACGCCCCAAGAGGCGCCCAAGAGACCCAAAAGAGGCCCCAAGAGGCCCCCAATCGGCCCCCAAGAGGCCCCAAAACTCGGCTAGCCCACAACGGTGCGACAATATGGGCCGGCGGAATGAGCGAAGCGATTGAATAAAACATAATCAGAAAATACCCCCTACAGACAGCCCGATAAGATTGGTATGATTTGTGGGACCCTGTTGGCACATCCGCCACGTCCGCGACCCCCCGCGGGCGGCCACGAAGAGGGCCTCGCTCACCCGAGTTCGCCGGGTCCGTCGACATTTCGGCTCAAGAGGGGCGGCCCTGGGGGGCGACTGCTTCCCCAGCGTGCCTCCTCGTCTCTGCGTGAAGAGAAGTCCGAGTGACTCGGTGCGAGTGAGCTCCTGCGCAGGGCGAGACCGGTTAAACCTGGACGCGACTGGGGTTGGGGTATGACTAGGCCTCGGCACGTGCGGATGTGGGCGCGAGTGATCTTGGACGAGTGAGTCTGAATGAGCGTGTGTCTGAACGCAGGCGAGCCCGAGCATGAGTGCGTGAACGTCTCCGCGGGGTCTGAACATGCACCAGATCGGCAATTGTTTTTTCCCGTGGTAAGACAAAAGAGCCCTCCAAGGGCCGGCACAGTAAAAATCTAGAAGGAATGACGCGGT
>CAUYUJ010017119.1:92491-109576 GCA_963575745.1 Prorocentrum cordatum | reverse complement strand
CTCCTCCTCCTCCTCACTCCTCCTCCTCCGGGTCGTTCCTCTCCTCCTCCTCCTTCCTCCTCCTCCTCCTCCTCTCCTCCTCCTCCTCCTCCTCCTCCTGGTCGTCGTCGTCGTCCTCCTCCTCCTCCTCCTCCTCCTCCTCTCCTCCTCCTGGTCGCCCTCCTGCTGCTGCTGGTCGTCCAGGAGATCCGCGCGGAGTTCCGAGAGTTTATCTTCATGCCCGCTTTTTTCGTCTGCGAAGCCTGCCGCCATCCTCCGACCCCATGCCTGCTCGGACCCCGCCCGCGAGGCCCGGGGGCGGCCTCTCGAAGCCTGCTCGGGGCCTCTGGGGGGGCCTCCTGGAGCTTCTGGGGGGCCTCTCGGGGGCCCGCTGGCCCGTCGCTATTGTCTCTGCCGCGTCGTCGTCGTCGTCGGCGTCGTCGGCGACGTCGTAGTCCTGGTCGTGGTCGTGGTCATGGTCGCGGTCGTGGTCGTCGTGGTCGTCGTGGTCGGCGTGGTCCTCGCCGTCGTCGTCGTCGTCGTCGTCGTCGTCGTCGTCGTCGTCGTCGTCGTCGTCGTCGTCGCCGCCTTCGCGTTCGCCCCCCGCCGTCCGCCGGAGGTCTGTTGACCATCAGCCGGTTGAACGCCTCTGCGGGCGGCGCCGCGGCCGACCCAGCGCAGGGCGCGCCCACGGGAGCCGCGCGGGGGGGCAGAGGGGGAACATGGAGGGGGGGAGGGGAAGGGGGGGGAGGAGGGAAGAGTGGGGGGAGGGGGAGGAGGGAAGAGGCGTGGGGGGGGGGGAGGGAAGAGTGGGGGGAGGGGGAGGAGTGGGGGGAGGGGGAGGAGGAAGAGTGGAAGAGGGGGAGGGCGATGGTGGTGGTGGTGGTGGTGGTGGTGGTGGCAGCGGCGGCGACACTGATGACGGTCATGACGGTGAAGGTGATGGTAGTTCTGCGGACGATGGCGATTGTGATGGTGCTGCTGCTGCTGCTGATGATGATGATGATGATGATTGTGGTGGTGATGATGGTGATGATGATGCTGCGATGGCAACGACGATGATGATGGTGAGGCTGATTATGATTATGATTACGGTTATGCTGATTATGATTATGATTATGACGATGCTGATGATGATGTTGATTTTGATAATGATTGTGATTATTCTGATTACGATGGTGATGATGACGGTGACGATGATGAGCAGGAGGTGATGACGATGACGACGATGATGATGGTGATGGTGATGATGATGCTGATGATGAAGATGATGAAGACGATGCTGATGATGATGATGACGATACCGATAGTGAGCATGATGTTGATGCGGGTGATGGCAATGATGCTGTTTATGTTGATGATGATGCTGATGATGATGGTGGTGGTGGTGACGATGCTGATTATGCTTATACTCATGATGATGACGACGGTGATGGTGGTGATGATGATGATGATAATGATGATGATGATGATGATGGTGAGGATGACGATGACGATGGCGATGATGATGATGATGCTGATGATGATGATGCTGATGATGATGATGATGATGATGATGATGATGATGATGATGATGATGATGATGATGATGATGATGGTGGTGCCGATGCTGATGCCGATGCTGATGCTGCTGCTGATGATGATGCCGAAGCTGATGATGATGATGATGCGCCTCCTGGTCGCGGAATTCTGGGTTGGCTGTGCGCGCGTGAGGCGGCCAACGCTAATTTCCGAGGGTGTCACCGTGGCGTCGGCCGCCCAGAGCATAACGATGAGGATGAGGATGGAGGGCGCTGGGTTGTTGCCGTCCTCCCCCCCCCCAGGAAAGCCAGAGCTTACATGGCCCATCCGCCAATACGCCCCGTCCTCGCGCGTGGGCGCCAGTCCTGGTCTTTGCCAGCATCGACGTCGTTCCGCGCCGCAGTAAGGCGCCCACGGCTGGGACGAGGGCTTCCGCCTCGCCTCGGCGCCTCGGCACAACAGGCCCGCCAGCCTGGGCACGTCTGACCCGACATGCGGGGAACAGCAAAGCTCGTCCTCCCGTGCCCCCTCCGCCTGGGCCCTGCAGCGCGGACTTGGCCCGGGCGCCGCGGGCTCGGGGGCACAACGGGCCCCCGCGGTTCAAAGGTCTGTTCTGTTGGCTCCTCTCAGCTTCGTCGCTCTCCTACTCGCTCGCGCCCTCACTGAAGCAGGTCGCAAAGGAAGAGTGCCAGGCTTGCTGCAGGCCTGGACGATTATGATTTCCCAGCTTCGCGCTGGAGGCCTCTAGAAGCTTCCACTCCAACAGTCCTCAAACAGGGGCCACAGGACAACAATACACCACACAAAGCACAAGAGAAACAAAGACCTGGGTAGAGCTTCTGAGATTGGCCTCTGTTCAGGAGGATCAGTCCGAAATCGCAGTCTTATATGTGGCGCTGCTTGCCTGTGATGCTTTCTGGGATGTCTGCCTCCAGCTGCGCACGGCGCAGAACATGAGTAGCAACAGTGAGGCAGTGGCGCAGCTTGGCCTGCCGTTGTGGAAAGGGCCCCGCTTGGACCAGGAGCTGCCGCACAGTGCAGCGCCCGCACGCCAGAGCGACCCTGCGCAGGAGCGGCCTCGGGTGCCAGACTCCCGGGGGCCGCGCAAGGGCCACCTCTCGGCGCGCAAGCTGACGCTGCTGGGGGCCCCCCGTGGGCCCGCGCCGGAGGTCGCTCCGGCGGAGGGCCGCTCCTCCCTGGCGGCGCACATAGGAGGAGGAGGAGGAGGAGGAGGAGGAGGAGGAGGGAGGAGAGGAGGAGGAGGAGGAGGAGGAGGAGGAGGAGGGGAGGAGGAGGAGGAGGAGGAGGAGGAAGGAGGAGGAGAGAGGAGGAGGAGGAGATGAGGAGGAGGAGGAGGAGGAGGAGGAGGGGAGGGGGCAAGGCTTCTCAGAGGGAGGCCGCTTCTGAGAAGGCGCGGGCCTCGCCCGCAGAGATGTGGAGCCGGGCCGGCGCCCTCTGAGGAGCAACCTTCTTCCACGAAGCGTTCCTCTTCTCCCCTCACTCCCTTCTGCGCGCCGCCAGCTTTCGTCGTCGTCGTCGTCGTCGTCGTCGTCGTCGTCGTCGTCGTCGTCGTCACCGTCGTTGTCGCCGTCGCCGTCGTGGTCGTGGTCGTGGTCGTGGTCGTGGTCGTGGTCCTTGGTCCTTGGTCGTGGTCGTGGTCGTGGTCGTGGTCGTGGTCGTCGTCGTCGTCGTGGTCGTGGTCGTCGTCGTCGTCGTCGTCGTCCCCCGAAGGCCCGTAGCCCCCCTTGTGCGCGCCGCCAACTCGCGCGCACCCGACCAGCGCGGGTCGCCCCTGCGAGGAGGCCCCCACGACGTGCACGCCTCTGGGCGAGGGGCGCCCGCCGACCAGGAACCCACCGCTCCCGAGGCGCGGGCTGTCGGGCCTATGGGGAGGCTCCCGTTCGAGCGGGGGTCCCTATCCGACAACACGCACCCGCAGCCTGGCCCGTCCCCCGACGCCACGCACTCGTAGCCCCGCCCATCCCCCTATATGGACATGTATGTATGTAGGTAGGTAGGTGGGTAGGTGGGTAGGTAGGTAGGTAGGTAGGTAGGTAGGTAGGTAGGTGGGTAGATAGGTAGGTCGGTGGGTAGCTCTGTGGGCGTGTGTATGTGTTGTTCGTTCGTCAGAACGCTCGCGTCGCGTGCAGGGACCGAGGGTGGGAAGGGACTGGGATCCAGAGGAGAACAGAGGGGAGGGGGCCAGGGGAGAACAGAGGACAGAGGACGGGGGGGCGGAGAACAGAGAACAGAGGGGAGAGGGGGGAGGTGGAGGGGAGGGGGGACAGAGGAGACGAGAAGGGGGAGGGGGGGAGGCAACGCGGCCGTTCTACTGGAGGCACTCGGAGGGAACACCGATCCTCGGCGGGCCTTCCGGACAACGCTCGCGTCGCGAAAAAAACACGACGGAAGGCTTTTGGCCGTGTTCGGCCTCTGGGGGGCCCTCGCTGGGCTCCGGGACCGCCAAGAAGCGACTCGGGACGAAAATCGGGCCCTGCGGAGAGGGTGCGAGCTTCTGGGGGCCCCGCACCGAAAAAATCAAGACATCGGATGTTTGGATTCGCCCTGCCCAAACAACAAAAACACCGCTTTGACGAAGAGGTCGTCGAGCGCAGAGGCCAGAATCCGGCGGCCGGTGGGTGGGCTCCCGAGGGTCAGTCGGGGCGATTATGCCTCGCCTCCGCATAGCAAGGACCACGCCAGGGCCTGGCCTCCAGGAGGCAAGCCCTTGCCTGGCCTCAGGAGCCAACTCCAGGGAGGTCTTCGTGGGAACGATGAAGAGCCCGCTTGATGGGGCCTCTAAGACGATTAAACCGGATTCGGGCCAATACTAGGCGGGGCAACGCGGGATTAAACTGGACTGCGTTGGACTCGACCTGATGAGACCCAAGGAAATGCCAGAGACGATGTTGAGTTCAACCTCCCAAGGTTTGCGATCTAAGTTGCGCAATGCCCACCATCAGATGTAGCAAGGATTCTGCCAGGGTGTTCTGCCAAGGCTAGTCCCAGGGGAATTCCGCCCTCTGCTGAGGGATGTCGTATACGAACACGGTGTGATCAGAGCTGCGCGACATGCACGGTCAGACTTGCATCGCTTGTGGTGCAAAGCCCGCCTTCGCCCCAGCGCTGTTGCATTCTTGGGTGATCTTCTGCTTGATCTGCTGGTAGGCGGCTTCGACCTGCCCTGCCCTCTTCGCGGTGCAGCTATTTGCACGGAGCAGCAAACTTGGAAACGAGAGAATTGAGCGAGCAACTTTGTCTCAACACAGATGTCTTACCATGTTTCGGCTTGATTCGTTGCAGCATCCTGCACGAACCACGCGCCTTCACATGATCTCTTGACGCTTGCAAATCATGAAAGAATTGACAACGTGCGCTCTCGAGACATTTGCGAGCACATCGCCAACCTTTGGGGCTAGCAGCCGCCTGAGGAACAGCCGATGAGATCGACAACCTCCAGACTATGGGGGACCTGAGTCGTGGAGGACATCACCGGCTCGATGGGGCGACACGAACGCCTGAGCACACCTGTAATCATAGAGGCCTCCTGGATGGGGTCGGAGTAGATGGGGTCGGAGGATCGCGCCGCATTGCCGATACATCGACTATACATCGCCGATGCATCGGCGACATCGGCGATGCATCGGCGACGCCAGCGTGGAGAAAGTCGGGCTCCATATCGAGCCGCATTGCTGATGCATAGTCGTGCAAGACGACCGGATGGCACGGACACAAGAGATCCCAAGCTGCTGCCCGTGGCGCCAGCTGGTCCTCTGCAGCAGGTGTTCGGATGGGACTGGCCCCGAGCACCTGCTCCTGCAGCCACGCACGCACGCACGCAGAGGGCCACTGGAGGCGAGCGCAACATCCAGACGCGTGCGCCGCGGGCGCAGAGCCTGAACGCCAGCCTGCTGCTATCTGCATCCCTGGGAACGGCGCAAGACCCTTGTGAGCCTGCTGTCAAGTGCGCTTGTCTCGCCGTGCACCTCTGCTTTGAACCCAGCTGCTGTCGTATTCCACTCTCCCTGGCAGGGGCCTCCTTGATCTTGTTGTGCTTGTTAGTCTTGCCATACTCTTTGCAGATCTTCTTGGCGTGCTCCTTCAGCTTGGGAAGGTCCGACTCCTCGCCAGACAGTTTGCAAATGCAGACGCGAGCGCAAGCTCACGCGTGCAGCATATGTGCGTGTACTGTGCACCACCAAGAAACATCCCCATCCACAGCGTGTGGAATCCTGGCCCAGAACCATGGGGAGCGGTGGATCTGGTTCTGGTTCACGCCTCAAGAGGCGGAAACATCACCCAAAGCGTCACTCATTGGGAATCTGGGGCGCTTCTCCGAGGCGGTGGATATGGATATTATGTGATCCAGGACCGAGGGTTCACGACTCACCCCCCCGATGCGATGGGCCCCAGGGCCCCACGGCCCCCCCCCCCCAGATGAGATAGAGGAGGGGCGACGACGAGACGACGACGACGACGCCGCCGCCGACGCCGACGCCGACGACGCAGACGCCGACGCAGACGCCGACGCCGACGCCGACGCCGACGCCGACGCCGACGCCGCCGCCACCGCCGCCGCCGCCGCCGACGCCGACGACGACAACGACGACGACGAAGACGACGAGCCACCCCACGCCCACAGACAGAGGGGGGAGCACTGGCACCCCCCACCGCTCCACGCCCATGTGAGGGGGGGGTCCACCACGCCACGCCCACGGGGGGGGGACCCATCGCGCAGGGGGGGTGGCCGACGGCATCAGCCTGAGTGGGTGTGGCCCGAGCCCTGGATCATGTATCCCTCCTCTCTGTCACATGGCCGATGGCCCACAACTGTTCGACACCCTCCGAAGATCTCCGAACAACCCAAGGACGGCTCCAAGATGGCACAAACGGGGGCCGGAACAGAGCCTCCAGAAAGTCCCCAACAGTGTTTGGAGCCCCTCCCAGGGCTCTCTCGGGGCCCGCTTGTGCTGCCTGGAGCCCCTCTTGCGCCGTCTTGGGCCCCGCCTGGACCTCTCGTGGCGCCCTGTTGGACGTTTTCTGGGGTTATTTTTGGGTGCGAGTTTGAGGGTACTTGTTGTGGCGTTTGTTGAGGTGTGAAATTGAGGGTACTTGTTGCGCCGCGTTGAAGACTCTGGGCGCCGCGAAGGCGAGCGTGCCGAACTCGTGCACACACCCACGGAGCATCTGTCGTGCTTGCCTACTCGGCACCTCCCTGCGCCCCCCTGGTCGTCGGGGAGGCCTGCGGCCCCACCTGGCCGCCGCCTCGGTTCGTCCTGAATCGTTTTTGACGGTCCCGAGGGACGGCGAGGGCCCCCAGGGGCCGAAAATGGCGAGAAACCTCCCGTCCTGATTTTTTAAACGGCGCGATGATGTCTGGGGGGGCCTCTCTTGGACCTCCTTGGGGTCTCTCGTGTGGGCTCTCCCGGGGCCGGTTCGGCCCCCCCCCCCCGGAGGCGGCCAGGACTCGGGCTGTCCCGGGGGCGGCCAGGGCTCGAGGCTGCCCGGGGGCGGCCAGGCCTCGTGCCGCCGCCTCCCGAGCTGTGGCGGGCCACTTCGCTGCCTGCGTCGGAGCCTGCTTGGCCTGGCGGGCGCGCCTTCCGCCGCCGCCACCACAAGCAGGAGGGGCAGAGGGAGAGGGGGGTCCGCCATGGTCCTCCTCCTCCGCCTCCTCCTCCTCCTCCTCCTCCTCCTGCACCTCGATCCTTCCCCCCACCCCAACTGATGGCGGTGGCGGCGGTGGGCAGCCGGCCCACCGCTGCCGTGCTGGCGCGGCTGCGAAGTGCGCAGACCGGTGCCGCGCACGTGCGCCGTCGCCCCGCCCGCGGAGCGCCGGCGGGGCTGCGGAGGCCGCGCCTCCGCCGCGGCCCGCGGCCCGCGGCCCCGCGCGACCCGCGACCCCTCGGCCGCAGCCGCAAGTGCAGGGGCCCACCCCGAGATCCAACGCATGGAAAAATCGAGGCGGAGGCTTTTCTCAAACTTCGGCCCCTAGGGGCCCTCGCCGGGCCTCGGGACCGTCACAGAACGACTCAGGATGAAAAACCGGTCCTGGGGAATGGGTCGAGACTTCCAGGGACCCTGTATTGAACAAATTGCGACATCGGATCTCTGGGTATGTGCAAGCCCTTGCGCGTCGTATCTGACTGGCTCGTGCCCGAGCGATCTCGCACTGTTCGGCGGGTGGAGCCGCGATCCCTCACTCCCCACCCGAAACCCGCGGGGGCCTTCTCATGACGGCTTGCCCGAGTGGGCGCACAGCTGTACGCGGGGCTTCTTCCCCCTTTTCTTCTCATGTCGCGCCTCGTGTTGTTTTATGCATTTTCATGTTGCGCGTCTCGCTTTTGACTCGACCAACATATTTTTAAACACAACACAGCACCCCAGAAACCGGGCGTCAGGCAGGAGGCCTTGTGAGGTCAAGCGCGCGTTATACACGCATTGCAACAACACAAATAAAAGAAAACAATGAACAAACTAGGCATCGGCCAGGTGAGCCACGGGCCGATCCCGACAAGAAGCTAGCAACAAGCTGCGCCCCAAGCGCATAAAAGACCTCGACCTTGAACACGCACCGACAAAGACGCCTCTGTTTGGGCAGGAACATCAGGCGCCCTGCGCGCCGCCGCTCCCAAGCGCCAGGCGCCCGACGCCGCCCGACTACTGTGCGATCGGCCGCCGGGCAAAGCGGGGGCGTGGCCGGAGGGGGGCTCCGCGCTGCGGGCTCCCAGGCCCCCGGCGTCGTGACTTTTTCACCGCGTCGGCCCCCAAAGGTCTGGCCACATCCATTCCCCGGGACCGGCTTCCCATCCTGCGTCGTTTTTCGGCGGCCCCGAAGCCGGGCAGGGGCCCCCGGGGACCAAACATAGCGAAGCGCCTCCCGTCGTGACTTTTTTCGCAGCGCGAGGGGGTCCGGGCTCTCGCCGTCGTCGCCGCTGTCGCCGCCCCGCGCCCTGCTGGCGACCCGCCCACCGAGGGGCCCGCCCCGCGACCCGTGGGCGACCCGCCCCGCGCCACCCGCACCGCCGCGCGCCCGCCGCGACCTGCACCGCCGCCGACGATCCCGCAGCCCCTCGCGGCACTCTTTGCGTCGGCGGCTACGCAGTGGTCGTCTGCGCTAGCGGAAGGGGCTATCCAAACGGGGGCACCGTTGTAGCGAATTGGCTAGCATGCAGGAGCGGGAAGATGGGGCAGAGCAGGCAGCCGCAGAGAGTGAGCGGGAGGTATGAGGCGACGGCCACTCAGGGGGGACGGATCACTTCCCTGGGTGCGTTGGCGCGGCTGCACGGTTTCCGCCGGGGCCGTAGGCGACACGAGGAGGAGGAGGAGGAGGAGGAGGAGGAGGAGGAGGAGGAGGAGGAGGAGGAGGAGGAGGAGGCGGAGGAGGAGAGGAGGAGGAGGAGGAGGAGGAGGAGATGGAGGGCGAGGAGGAGGAGGAGGAGGAGGAGGAGGAGGAGGAGGAGGAGGAGGAGGAGGCCGGGTCGCCCAAGCCCTTCGGAGAAGCCCTCAAGGCGCGGCCGGCCCCGCCGGCGGGGACCGAGGCGGCAGCCGCGCCGGCGTGCCTGCCGAGGCGGGGCCCGCCGCGGGAACTGCAAGAGTCAAAACGGCATGCCGCCGACGAAGCGCACGAGGTGCCAGGCCGGCGGGCCGCGCGCCGCCCGGGAGGGCGGGGCGCCCCTCGCGGCACACGCGCCCGGTGGCAGGGCCACGAGGTCGGCACACGTCCACGGCTCCTGGCCGGGCCCATCCTGGGCCCAGGAGCGGCGTGCACGCCCTTGGCGCAAGTTTTGTTTGTTTGTTTGTTGTGTTGTATGCTTTGTTGCTGTTTCTCTCTCTCTCTCTCTGTCTCTCTTTCTTTCTTTATCTATTTATTTCTTTATTTCTTTCTTTATTTGTTGTTTCTCTCTCTCTCTCTCTGTCTCTCTCTCTCTCTTTCTCTTTCTGTGTTTTTTGGTGTTTCTCTCTCTCTCTCTCTCTCTCTCTCCCTCTCTCTCTGTCTCTGTCTCTCTCTCTCTGCATTCATAACGCATCATCACAGCCAACACGCGACGGGGCCTCCACAGCGGCCCCGCAACGTGCAGCTGAGGCGCGCCTGGCCGACCGTGCAGCGCCTGGCCGGCAGACGAACTCATGGGCCAGCGGTCGCCGCGGCACACGTCCCCGCGGCCTCCACCCCCTCCTCCTCCTCCTCCTCCGCCTCCTCCGCCTCCTCCTCCTCCGCCTCCTCCTCCGCCTCCTCCTCCTCCTCCTCCTCCTCCTCCTCCTCTCCTCCTCCTCTTCCTCCTCTTTCTCCTCCGCCTCCTCCTCCTCCTCCTCCTCCACCTCCGCCTCCTCCTCTCCTACCTCCTCCTCCCTCCGCCTCCTCCTCCTCCTCCTCCCTCCTCCTCCTCCTCCTCCTCCTCCTCCTCCTCTCCTCTCCTCCTCCTCCTCCTCCTCCCCTACTCCTCCTCCTCCTCCTCCTCCTCCTCCTCCTCCTCCTCCGCCTCCTCCCGCGATCCCGATCAAATTAAGTCGATCCCGATCAAGTTGCGACAGCCAAGCCGAACGGTCAACGCACGTCGACGCAGCTCTCTGCTGGCAGCGGACCAGCGCCTCGTCCCTTGCGACGCACCTCTGCGGCACGCCCACGACCCGCCCTCGACCAGCCTGCGCCGAGGATGCAGTGCTGGCGACAGCGGCGGGCTGCTCCGTCTTGCGGTTCTTCCGCCAGGCGTGCTCTGTCTTGCGTGCGGGTCCTTCTTGCCCGCGAGACGTCCCGCAGGCTTCGGGAAGCCCCATCGACGATTACGGCGAGCTGATTTTCGTAATCAGTCACCGTGCTTTCTTGCACGTTGGGGAATGTTGGCATGCCAAATGCCGTCTGGTAGGAGTCGGCGGCGAACGAGGGGGAGAAGAGAGCAGGAGAAGGCCTTCTCAGAAGGTTCCGAAGTCCCCTGGCCTTCTGAGAAGTTTTCGAAGCCTTCCCCGAAAACAACCAAACACTCCTCAGAAGGCGCGAGGGCTTCTGAGAAGTCCCGCCGCCTTTTGAGAAGGTCATTTCCTTCTCACGTCCCCCCTCGCTCGCCACCGAAGGAAGCCTCCAACACGGCCCAGGAGGCCCCCAAGAATGCCCAGAGAGGCCCCCAAGACGGATCCCGAAGGCGCCAGACTGCCCCGGAGCGCCGCACGACGGCCCCAGGAGCCCCCAAGAGGCACCAAGTCGCTCCCACGAGGCCTCCAAGAGGTCCCCCAAAAACTCCCGACGAGGACGGGAGAGGAGGAAGGGTGGAAGACGACGACGAACACGAGGATAGACTCCTCCTCCTCCTCCTCCTCCTCCCCCTCCTCCTCCTCCTCCTCCTCCTCCTCCTCCTCCTCCTCCTCCTCCTCCTCCTCCTCCCTCCTCCTCCTCCTCCTCCTCCTCCTCCTGCTCCTCCTTCTCCTCTCTCCTCCTCCTCCTCCTCCCTCCTCCTCCTCCTCCTCCTCGTCCTCGTCCTCCTCCTCCTCTCCTCCTCTCCCTCCTCCTCCTCCTCCTCCTCCTCCTCCTCCTCCTCCTCCTCCTCCTCCTCCTCCTCCTCCTCCTCACGACACGACGCGGAAGAGCGTGTCACGTTGCACGGCTCGCCCCAGCCTCGGCACACGAAGCGCCACACGTCACGGACTTCTCCTGCGCGCTCCTCGCGCAGCTGCCACGCAGAGTGCTGGGCTGGCGCGGCGGCGGGGCTTGCCGCAGGCGGCTGGATAACCACTGCGGCCCGCGACCCTTCCGCGCCGCACTCGCACGCGCGCTGGCCTCCAGTGCATGAGCACTGTGATGAATGCCTGGCTCGGACGCGCGCCGGCACCAGTGCACTCGCACGCACGCCGGCACCGGCGCATGAGCACATCGGGGAGCGCCGGTCGGGCTTTGTTCTGATCGGGTGGTGGCTGGTCCCGCCCCCGGCGGGGCAGCCAGGGCACCCGCCCACTCTGACCTGCGACTGCGGGGCTCGCAACGCGTGCCAGGAGCCAGAAGCACACGTGGCCGGGTTCCCAGGCGGAGCGTCCGGAGGCCCCCCCGCGGGACGCACGCGTGCGGAAACCCAGTGTGCACCTGGCCTTGACGGCCCGAGGGCTGGACAGGCATCTGGCCATCTGCCTTTCGAGCTCTCGCCCAGGACGGCCGCGCGGTGCGCAGCCAAAGACGACTGACTAGCCTCGGAGAGGCTCAAAGAGGGCCTCGAAGAGGCAAGCTTGAAGGGTGCGTGGGCTCATCCCCACTCTGTGCGGACTGGCGTCCCTTCTGTGTATATCATCGGTGTCCTCTCACTTCCAATCTCACGACAACTCACCCACGAGTCGTGCAAGCGTCAATATTTTGGGCGCACGAACCTAACAGCATAGGCAAATATCAAGAGCCTGGCAGGGACACATCAGGGCACATGGGAATTACGCGGAGGGCGAATGCCCAATACAGCGAGTACACAATACTAAGGAGGTGACCCAGTTTGCCCAACAACCAGCAGCACACATCTCATGAGATCCTCAAACAAAGGTGATGCCGCGTGAACCGACCTGGCTCTATATGAAACACATGTGTCAGTCTTTGCGTCGCTTGACATTCGAGAGGCAAAAATGCTGTGCAGACATCATATACAATTATATATATTTACACACAGTAGTGAATGCGGCAGGCTGCACAGGCAACCCCAGCTAAGAAAAGCAGCAGAGAAAACTAACTCGCTGAAGCGGCATGATCGGAGCAAGCGCGGTGAAGCCAATATGCTCTCCTTGCGGTACTTGAGAGCACTGACCCTAAGCACCTCCCGCGAGGCCCCCCCATCCGGTCCGACCCCGGTGACTCTGCGGCTCTGCTCTACACCCCCCCCTGCAACTATGTAGCCCTAGCCTGAAGCGCCTCGCCTTCATCCTCGTCCTCGTTCCTCCGCCTGTGCACTGCTCGTGCTCCTACCCCTCCTCTTCCTCCTCCTCCTCCTCCTCCTCCTCCTCCTCCTCCTCCTCCTCCTCCTCCTACGTCTACCCCTCGTCCTCCTCCTGCTCCTCCTCGTGCTCCTCCTCCTCCTCCTCCTTTTCCTCCTCCTCCTCCTCCTTCTCCTCCTCTGCCTTCTCCTCGTCGTCCGACCTCCTCCTCGTGTTGGTTCTACTCCTCTTCCCCGTCCTCCTTGCCCTCCTCCTCCTCCTCCTCCTTCTCCTGCTCCTCCTTTCTCTGCTGTCGCCGTCCCTCCTCATCCCTCCCACGCCAAGCTGTTTTTAGCCCTGGTCGCATGCTCTATGTTAACGCCCTCCTGTCCAACTTACACCTGGCTGGATCCTTGGCCAGATCTGGACTCTCTCGGCATGGAGGGAGAAGGAGGACGAGCAGGAGGACAAGGATAATAATAAAGAACGTAAGGAGGGGAACCAGGGGTTGAGCGGCCGATCTAGCAGTGGACTTCACAGAGGTCTCGCATCGCTTCGCTGGTTGAGGTAACTTCATGTGGAATCAGTGCCAGGAGGGATTGTTGGACAACATGAAGCTGTTTGACCGGCGGCGATGAATACTGTCCACCGCTCCAAGACAAGGCGCATTGAAATCCCCTCTCACATGATCAACATGTTGTTTCGGGTTGTTCAGGTGTTCATGAATATTGTGCGACTTCTCGAGACATTGCGTAGTTCAGACTGATGCGTGCGGTGGGCCAAACGCATACTCCGACGAGCAGCTTGTGCCGACGCCATCCTTCGAGGCGAGAGGCCGCCATGACCGCAGAGCTCGGGAGGAAGCAGTCCGAAGGAACGCTGGACGCCATCTGAGTGCTGATCAGGCGGACCAAGACCGGACCCGCCAGGTGGCCCAGTGCGTCCCGCGACGTGGAGGAAGAGGGTGAGGAAGGATGTGGAGGAGGAGGAGGAGGAGGAGGAGGAGGAGGAGGAGGAGGAGGAGGAGGAGGAGGAGGAGGAGGAGGAGGAGGAGGAGGAGGAGGAGGAGGAGGAGGAGGGGCAGGGGGAGGGGGAGGGGGGCGTCCAAGAGGGGGGGGCGCAAAGCATGGCCGGCGGCATGCGCGCGGCCCAGGGGGGAGGGGGGAAGGGGGGCGGGAACGAAATTAACCAAATGAGAAGAGGCGCCATGAAATAATCAGAGGAAATAGCTCATGGCCCCCGCCATGGCATCCCCCCCCTCTCGTCATCACTCCCCTCCCTTGGCCGCCCCCGAACCGTGCGCGACGCCCCGGTTTTTTCAAGGCTCGGTCCCCGGAAGTCCCGACCCTGTTCCCGGGATCGGCTTTCCTCCCGAGTCGTCTTTCGACGGTCCTGGGGGCCTCCAGAGGCCGAAAACGGCAACAAGCCTCCGTCCTGAAATTTTGCACACGCGATCGTGGCTGGGATGCCCCCCTGCCCTGTGCCTCCGATGCGGTGCGCCGCCACCTCTGGAAGTGCACCTCACCAGACACTGCAGCTTCCGGCGAGGAGGGCCCCCGCGCAGAAAATGCGCCCCCCCCCCCCCCCCCCGCACACGGGCACCCCGGCCCATGGGCAGCTCCCGAGGGGCTTCCCCTCCTGCTCACCACTCCTCCTGCTCAGGTGGTTTGGCTGGGCTCCCTCCTGCTCACCACTCCTGCTCAGGGAAGGGGAACAAGGGATCGAGCAGGTGGGGCTTGGGCCCACCTCCTCTGCAACAGCCCCCCAACGGGGGCCAGGGATGGTGGCGCCGGGGGATCGCGCCCTATCGCCGCTGATGCACCAGCGACGTCGGGACGGAACATATATCGCGCGCCACATCGCGCCTGATCGTCGACGCATCGGCGATGCGGCGCGATCCTCCGACCCCACCTATGGCAAGTTCGTATCGTGGCGGCCTTGGCGTTGGATTCTAAAGCCACGCGGACCGCTCAGCCCCATGTGGGCGGCCTGGAGCAATGAACCCAGACATGCGACGTCTTGCTTTTTCCAATGCGCGCCCCCCAGAAGTCCCGACCCTTTCCCCAGGGTCAGTTTTCCATCCCGAGCAAGTTTTGGACGGTACCGGAACCCAGAGAGGGCCCCCAGATGCCGAACACGGCCGAAAGCCTTTCGTCGTCGTGATTGGTTCGCGACGCGAGCGTTGTCTGGGCATCGGCGTTTTCTGTTTTACGTCGTGATTTTTAACATCGTGCCCGGGCTAAACACTGTTCGTCGTGACCTTTGAACGTGGCGGGCATCTCTGGGAAGCCACCCCGACCTCCCACAGGCCGCCGCAGCAGACCCGGCCGTCGCGGCCCAGTCGACCGCACCCTGAGATCCGACGCTGCGCACAAGTCGCAACACCGCGAGCCACCGCCGCCGGAGCCTTCGACCCCTCCTCCTGCGGCACTTGCTCAGAGCCGACTCGATCCGTATCACGGACTCGGGGCCCGAAGCCGGGCGAACACGCCGTGTCACCCCCACATTGCGATGCCCCGATCTCAGGGCGCCCGCCGTCGCGGCCTGGTCACCCAGACAAGGCACCACGGCGCACGTGCGCCGAGGCGGGCGGCCCCGCTGCCGCCGTGCGCACACCCGCCTCCCCTTCCGGCCTGCACCTCCCGCGGCCTCCCGCGCGGAGGGTGCCGCGGCGAGGCGGCCGCGAGGCACCTGCCGCGCGGAAGGCGCGGAAGGAACAGGTCGAGGGTCAGCCACCGACGCCGTTCACGACCCAACCGTGGAGCTCCTCGAGCCCTTGGCTGCCGTGCTTGTGGGGCAGCCCTGCGCTCGGGCGTGGCGATTCCTTCATGCCGGGCGCGCTCGCCCCGCTTCCAGCCCCGGAGCGATCACAAGTCGATCCGGCTCGAACACGTGCAGGGACCCAGTCGTGGCTTCTTGCGATGCTGCAGCTCTGTCGCGACGTCGTACCTCAGGGACTGCCACGGGGGATCGCCATCAGGGGGATCGCCGCCTCCTCGAGGAAACGCCCCGCCCCCGAGCAAACAGCCAAGAACCTCCTCGCGCTTCGATCCCTGGACCTCGATGTCCAAGAGGAACATGTGGCCCCCTCCGGTGGTGGCCCCTCCTTGCGCCGGCCTCACCGCACTGGGGCCCCCCCTCCCCCTTACTTCCAGGCCACACCTCGGACCTCCAGCGACCGCCTGGGACGATGTGGTTCCAGCGCGTCGGGCCGAAGCGTGATGGGCCGAGGCTGGCGGCGCGACGCGCCAACCACGAGTTCCTAACGGTAATGTTGCGCCCGCCCGAGCCCATGCTCCCCCCACAGCTGCCTCCTGAGATCCGACGTTGCGGAAGAACTGCAGCATCTCCAAATCTCACGACCCGAGCCCTGGACACCACCTTTCTCTTGCGAGCGAGCTCGACCTGCGATGGCCCTGGGGCCCCATTTCCGAGCGCAGGCGCCCGATGAGTGAAAGAGCTGCCACGCCCGGATCTCAGAGCGGCGCGCGATCCTTCGACATGTCCTCTGATGACTCCAACCCAGAGATCCGACGTCGTGATTTTTTCCCATGCGCGGTCCCCAGAAGACTCGACCCATCCCCCAGGACCGGATCTTCATCCCGAGTCGTCTCCTGACGCTCCCGAGGCCCGGCGAGGACCACAGGAGGCCGCAATCGGCGAAAAACCCTGATTTGTTTCCAAGGCGCTGGACCTCTGGGAGTGCTGCCCCCGCCGCCCCGCCGCGAAGGGGTCCATCCCTGCGCGCGCGCATGCCCCGGCAGCGGGCGAGCTGCAGCCTCGCTCGAGCAGCGGCGGCGGCGGCGGGGCGCCCGCGCCTGAAGAGGAGGACGAAGGGAGGAGGAGGAGGAGGAGGAGGAGGAGGAGGAGGAGGAGGAGGAGGAGGAGGAGGAGGAGGAGGAGGAGGAGGGGGAGGAGGAGGAGGGGGAGGCGGGACGCTTGCGCGGCACGCCGCCCACGGGGCCCGGAGATCCAGGCATCTTGCGTTGTGGCGGCGCATCGGCGATGCCTCGGCGACGTCAGCGCGGAGAGAGCCGGGTCAGCGGCGGGGCATCGGCCATGCGGCGCGGTCCTCCAGCCTCATCTGCTCTCTTCGGGCCCATCCCCAGAGATCCAGGGCACTGAAAAAATCAAGACGGAGGTTTTTCGCCGATTTCGGCATCTAGAGGCCCTCGCCAGGCCTCGGGACCGTCAAGAAACGACTCAGGATGCAAAACCGGTCCTGGGGAATGGGTCGAGACTTCGGGGGACCGCGTGTTGAAAAAAATCACGACATCGGATCTCTGGGTCTGGGAGGGCTCGATTTGCTCCTGCGTTGCGCTGTCGGGTTCCGAGAACTAGTGGTGCAGTCAAGACGAACACGGAAGAATCCCGCAAAGGGGGCATCCGGCAACCGTGTCACTTCCACAATTTGCGTTCGATGCCAGCTACACTGTTGGTACGGACGGACACGATCCCTTGTCAAACAAGCGCGCTGCGGTGCACATGGCTGTGCTCTCACCCCTATCCTGTATTACCGACCTTCGACTCCTCGACCCGCCTCATCACCTTTGCTGCTATTGGGTCGCCCTTGCTGGCGTAATCTTCGCACCGGGCATTGTCGCCTGGTTTCGGGCCTCGGGGCCGTCGCATGTCGATCCGGCTCTCTCGACACACACACACACACGCACACACACACACACACACACACACGCACACACACGCACACAC
>CAUYUJ010017119.1:77500-92391 GCA_963575745.1 Prorocentrum cordatum | reverse complement strand
CTCCTCCTCCTCCGTCCTCCGTCCTCCTCCTCCTCCTCCTCCTCCTTCTCCTCCTCCTCCTCCTCCTCCTCCTCCTCCTCCTCCTCCTCCTCCTCCTCCTCCTCCTCCCCCAGTCGTACGCTGTGCTCCTCTGCCCCCCCAAAGGGTGCCGATCGAGCAGACGCGGGGACGACTCCCCGCTCCCACGTGGCCAAGGCGTCGATGCAGGGGGGCGTCTGCGCCCCTCCGTGCACCAGCGGGGCGCTGCGCGTCGCGTGCCGTTATCCACAGGAGCTGCTCCTTGTCCCGAGCGGCCTGGCCTGGTCGACCGCAAGGGCCATGACAGTCGCGCGAGTGCGACTCAGGGGGCCGAGTGGTCCCCTCTGTTTCTGCCAGATGTTGCGTGGCGGGCGGCGACGCGGAGCTGTGCCGACGCTGCAGTGGCAGCTGCCGCGGTGACGGCGTCCTGCCTGGACTGCGCCCGGCCCACGAGCGTCGCCTGCACTCGAGCTTCGAACTGGCACGTGCCATGGCTGCCTCTCACCACGGAGCGCTGTGTTGAGACAACTCAAAGGCCGCGACCAGCAGAATCTCAAATTATCGTGTGCAGCCTTTGCACCTCCAGCAGCAGCTGAGGCAGCAGTTGCCGAGTCAGCGGCTGAGGCTTCACGCCCGCCGTCGGGGAAGGTGGCGACGTCCTGCGTGAAGCCACGCCGGTCACCAAGTTCAGGGCGATCCCGTCGACCATGGCCAAGATGCGCTGAAAAGCGGCGGGGGGATCAACATGCGCGCGGGCATACATTCTCGACGTCGGCGCTGTTCGCAAAGGCACGGGCGGGAAGCGACACCTTGAGCCAAAGCGGCTACGGAGCCACTTCAGGAGGAAGAGGAGGAAGAGGAGGAGGAGGAGGAGGAGGAGGAGGAGGAGGAGGACGAGGGGAGGAGGAGAATAATGAGAAAGAGGGGAGGCGTGTAGGAGTAGGAGTAGGAGTTAGGTAGTAGGAGAAGGTAGAGTAGGAGTAGGAGGAGGAGGAGGCGGAGGAGGAGGAGGAGGAGGAGGAGGAGGGAGGAGGAAGGAGGGTTGTACGAGGAGGAGGATGAGAGCAGGAGGATGATCATCCTCCTCATCCTCCTTCCGCTCCTCCTCCTCTCCTCCTCCTCCTCCTCCTCCTCTCCTCCTCCTCCCTTCTCCCTCCTTCTCCTCCACGCGCCTCCTTTGGGGTGGGGGTGGCCAGACTGGTGGCATTGATCCTGAGACGGACCGTGTTGCGTTCAGGCTGCCCGAGGAACGGGAAGAGCGCTCTCTCCAAGTCCCTCCAGGCACTGTGGCCTGAGCATCTGAATGGCAGTCAGGGCTGTCTCTGTGGAGCCCTGGAGGCGGAAACCAGGACTCGTGGAAAGAACCGCCATGATGAACCGCAGCTCCACGTCAGAGGCGGAGGTTGCTGTCTTTGACGAATGGGTGGTCTTCTGCTGGTCTGGTCCAAGAACTTCCTGACGTTCACCCAACCCTCTTCGTCACGTTGCGAAGTCCTCCACGAACTCTCGTCCTGCAGCGCCTCGGCGAGCCAAGACGACGCGTTCTACAGGTAGCTCGATGTTCACGCCGCAAGGCCACCCAGAGAGTGCCCCCAGCAGCTGCTCCGCGCGAGCCGTCATGTCCTGCTTGGCCCCCCATGGAGACGCAGGTTCTCCTGATCGCCATCCGACGCTCTCGGCCTCCGCCATGCGCTCGGCCCATCAAGATCTACGGGGCTTCTCGGTCGCCAGCCTGAGCTTCTTCATCGCCAGGTTGGCGGCGAGCTTGGCCAGCCTGAGCTTCTTCATCGCCAGGTTGGCGGCGAGCTTGGCCACGTCCAGCTCCTTTTTGGACACCATGAAGTCCTTCATCGTCTCCTCCGATACAACAAATGCTGATACATATATATATATATATATATATATATATATATATATATGGGCCTCCTCGCTTGGGCCCTCCAGGGCATGCTGCAATTCATGGAACCCTCACGACGTGACCAAACTGCGCAGAATGGTGCAACATGCCCAGGTGTGCCCATCCGAAGAGGCCATGAGGCCAAACATGTCCACCCTCGTCGTTCTGGACAACTAACCCCCCCCCGCCATGGCTGGCGAGGGCCCCTTGGGTTCTGGGGGCATGCCCTCTTGGAACGAGAGAAGAGGGAACGGGAGGAGAGGCACGGGTGAGAAGAAGCCCACAGGTCCTGGCAAGCCCTCACCAGACCACAGCATCCTGGCCCCCACACCTGGGAAACCTCCGCTGCGCTGGCCGACACCTCTTCCCCTGGAGGTAGGAAAATGGGCACGGTATAACGGGGTGTGGTGTTCATTGTTTATCGCAGATCGTATCGCCGTCGTTTCCACCATTGGCAACATGCCCCTTTCTGCCACGCCCCTTTCCGACCGCCAGACTTCTCCCTCCCCCCACCCCCGGGCGGGGAAACCCGCGCGGGGAGAGCCGCCCTAGGCCCCGCCCCGCCCCCGGGGGGGGGGGGCCGGGAGCGCCCGGGCGCTGGCCATGCAGGGCCGTCTCCTTCAGGTGCGCCTGCTTCTCGCGGAAGATGGCCATCAGCTTGGGGTCGAAGTACGTCGACAGGTTCGCCCTGCTGGCGTTGCCCTCCTGCGGCGGCCCCGCGCGCCCGGCGCGGGGGGGGGGGGCAGCCTTCCAGGAAGGCCCAGGGGGGGGGGGGGGCTTCGTGCAGGGCCGCTGCCCTCGTTTCCCAGACCCCCTCGCGTTGTGAAAAAAACAACGGGATTTTTTTCGCTATGTTCGGCCCCCGGGGGCCAAGTTACCCGGGCTTCGGGACCGTTAAAAAACGACTCAGGATGACAGGCTGGTCCCGGGGAAGGGGTCCAGACCTCAAGGGGTCGACGCAGCTCGGGGCGATCTGGGCAGCCCCGGGACGCCCTCGGCGAGGCGCAGCTTCTGCATGGAGAGTGCCCCGGGGTCTCGAAAGCCGCCGAGGGCCCACGAAGACGCTCGGACCGACCTCGCAGCTCGCACCTCCCTCGAAGTTCGAGCCCGCCTCGACGCCGCCCCCCCGCGCGCGCCGAGCTGTCCTCGGTGGCGTTCTCCGCGGAGGCCTCGGACGTGTTGGCGGCCGCCTCCTTGAGGGGCCCACGTCACGGAGGGGGGACGGGCCGAGGGGGGGGGAGACGTCGCCCTGGAACCGGCGGTCCGTCGTTGAGAGATCGGCGAGAGGCCCTCGCATAGCCCGATGGCGAATGCCCGTGCTCCTGGGCGGGGTGGGCTGTCGGGGGGCCCCCGTCGGCGATGAGTGTGGGCGACGGGGGGTCGACGCGGCCCCCCCGCCCCTGAGCTAAGAGGAAGGACGAGACGGCACAAACTAAACTTTCGGAGGGCCTTGCGGCTGTTGTTTCTGGCTCTGTGCTGAATTCAGCACAACGCGCTCCGCGCACCAAGGAGTAACTAGGGTTCACCCCAGTTGCTCCCCGGTGCGCGGAGCGCGTCAGCGGCGGCGCTATAGGGCCGCCGCCGAGGGGCTGCCGGCGCAGCTCCGAGGCATCCGCGCGATGGCTGGGAGATGCCCGGGGCGCGGGCGCCTGGGGGCTGGGACGAGGTCAGCGAGGAGGTGGGATGAGGCGGCTCCCAGGGACGTCGAAGGTCCCTGCCAGCATGCCCTCCCCATTGTAATCCTCATCGTCTACATCGGCATCACTGGCATCCAGGGAGGACGGGGCCAGCCCGATAGAAAATCGGGGGGGGGGCACCATCGAAGAAGAACGTGCGGCGGGTGCACGCCACCCCACTAACAGGGGCCTCCGGCGGGCCTCTTCGCGAGCTCGGGCCCGCCCGTGGAGGCGGGCGAGGTCGGCGAGCCGCGCCGAAGCGCGGCGAGCCAGAAGTGGCGGCGCGGCACAGCGTGGGGCTCGTGCCGCGAGAAGGGGGGAAGGAGAAGGAGGAGGAGGAGCGAGCGAACCTCCTCCTCCTCCTCCTCCTCCTCCTCCTCCTTCCTCCTTCCTCCCTCCTCCTCCTTCCTCCTTCCTCCTTCCTCCTTCCTCTTCTCTTCCTCCCTCCTCCTCCTCCTTCCTCCTCCTCCTCCTTCCTCCTCCTCCTCCTTCCTTCCTTCCTTCCTTCCTCCTCCTTCCTCGCTCCCTTCGCCTCCCTTCTCCCCCCGAGCGCGGCCGCGTGCGGACGGGAGCTGCTGCTCCGCGCGTCGCGGCGGCGGCCCCGGCGGCGCGCCGTGGCCCTGCAGGCGGATGGCGCTTGCCGCTCCGCTCCGAACGAGGGGCGGGAGGCCTCGGGAAGGCTCGGTCGCTGAGGAGGAGGAGGGGGGCGGGAGGCGGAGGGAGGAGGAGGAGGATGAGGAGGGAGGGGGAGGAGGAGGAGGAGGAAGGAGAGGAGGAGGAGGAGGAGGAGGAGAAGTGAGAAGGGGAGGAGGAGGAGGAGGAGGAGGAGGGAAGGGAGGGAGGAGGAGGGAGGAGGGAGGAGGGAGGGGGAGGGAGGAGGGAGGAGGGAGGAGGGGAGGGAGGGCAGGAGGAGGAGGGAGGGAGAGGAGGAGGAGAGGAGGAGGGGAGGAGGAGGAGGAGGAGGAGGAGGAGAAGGTGGAGGAGGAGGAGGAGGAGGAGGAGGAGGGAGGAGGAGGAGGAGGAGGAGGAGGAGAGGAAGGAGGGAGGAGGGAAGGAGGAGGAGGGAGGAGGAGGGGGAGGAGGAGGAGGAGGAGGGAGGAGGAGGAGGAGGAGGAGGAGGAGGAGGAGCCTGGGGGCTGGGAAGTGGACAGCGTGCCGCGCCAAAGCGTGGTCGGCCAGAACCGGCGGCGTGACACGCTATTCACATGCTCCTGAATGTATATCCTGGGTTTTGCTTTCAGACGGGCTGCAAGTGCAGCCGTCAGGCCACAACAGGGAAAATGGAGTAGGGAACGGAGGGGCTCTTCTGGCCACGACTGCTAAGGATCGCCCGAAAACCAGAACCCCTCTGAGCCGAGAGGCCCCTAGAAGGCCCCTAGAAGCCCCCAAGAGGCCCAAGAAAGCCCCAAGAGCACTCCCTATACAACCCCGAGAGGATACACTCAGTGACTCTCTATCCTCAGTCGTATTTGGGATATTCTTCGTCGTCGCAGTCGCCGTTGCCGTCGCTGTTGCTGTTGTCGTCGCCGCTGCCGTCGCTGCCGTCGCCGTCGCCGTCGCCGTCGCCGTCGCCGTCGTCGTCGCCGTCGACGTCATCGCCGTCGCCGTCGCCGCCGCCGTCGCTGTTGCTGCCGTCGCCGTCGCCGTCGCCGTCGCCGTCGCCGTCGCCGTCGCCGTCGCCGTCGTCGCCGTCGCCGTCGTCGTCGTCGTCGTCGTCGTCGTCGTCGTCGTCGTCGTCGTCGTCCTCGTCGTCGTCGTCGTCGTTGTAGTCGTCGTCGTGGTCGTCGTCGTCGTCGTCGCCCTCGTCCTCGTCGTCGTCGTCGTCGTCGTCGACGTCGTCATTGCAGTCATCGTCTTCGTCTTCGTTCGCGTCCTCGTCCTCGTCCTCGTTCTCGTCCACGTCGACATCGTCGTCGTCGTCGTCGTCATCGGCGTCGTCGGCGACGTCGTCTTGATCTGCGTCTGCGTTCTCGTCCTCGTCCTCGTTTTCGCCGTCGTCGTCGCCGCCGCTGCCGCCGCCGCCGTCGTCGTCCCAGTCGTCGTCGTCGTCGTCGTCGTCGTCGTCGTCGTCGTATTCGTCGTCGACGTCGTCGTCGTCGCCGTCGTCGTCATCGTCGTCGTCGTCGTCGTCCGCCGCCGCCGCTGTCGCCGCCACCGTCGTCGTCGTCGTCGTCGTCGTCGTCTCGTCGTTCGTCGTCGCCGCCGTCGTCGTCGTCGTCGTCGTCGTCGTCGTCGTCGTCGTCCGTCGTCCTTGTCGTCCTCGTCGTCGTCGTCGTCGTCGCGTCGTCGTCCTCGTCATCCTCGTCGTCGTCGTCGCGCGCTCCGCCGCCGCTGTCGTCGTCGTCGTCGTCGTCGATGTCGTCGTCGTCGTCCTATAGTCGTCGTCGTCGTCGTCGTCGTCGTCGTCGTCGTCGTCGTCGTCGTCGCTCGTGTCGTCCATCGTCGTTCGTCGTCGTCTCGTCGTCGTCCTCGTCGTCCTCGTCGTCGTCCTCGTGCTCGTCATCCTCGTCGTCGTCGTCGTCGCCGCCGCCGCCGCCGTCGTCATCGTCGTTGTCGTCTTCGTCGTCGTCGCCGCCACCGTCGCTACCGCCACTGCGGTCGCCGTCGCCGTCGCCGTCGACGTCGTCGCCGTCGTCGTCGTCGTTGTGGTCCTCGTCGTCGTCCTCGTCGTCGTCGTCCTCGTCCTCGTCGTCGACGTCGTCCTCGTCCTCGTCATCCTCGTCGTCGTCGTCGTTGTCCTCGTCCTCGTCCTTGTCGTCGTCGTCGTCGTCGTTTTCGTCTTCGTCGTCGTCGTCGTCCTCTTCGTCGTCGTCGTCCTCGTCCTGGTCCTCGTCCTCGTCGCCCTCGTCGTCGTCGCCGTCGTCGTCGCAGCCGCCGCCGTCGTCGTCGTCGTGGTCGTCGTCGTTGTCCTCGTCGTCGTCGTCGCTACCGCCGCTGCCGACGCCGTCGCCATCGTCGTCGTCGTCGTCGTTGTCGTCCTCGTCGTCGTCCTCGTCGTCGTCCTCGTCCTCAACATCGTCCTCGTCCTCGTCGTCGTCGTCGTCGTCGTCCTCGTGATCGACGTCGTCCTCGTCCTCGTCATCCTCGTCGTCGCCGCCGCCGCCACCGCCGTCGTCGTCGTCGTCGTCGTCGTCGTCGTCGTCGTCGTCGTGCGTCTTCGTCGTCGTCGTCGTCGTCCTCGTCGTCGTCGTCGTCCTGTCCTCGTCCTCGTCCTCGTCCTCCTCGTCGTCGTCCTCGTCGTCGTCGCCGCCGCCGCCGCCGTCAAACGTCGTCGTGTCGTCGTCGTCGTCGTTCGCCGCCGCCGCCGTCGCTGCCGCCGCTGCCCGCCGTCGCCGTCGCCGTCGCCGTCGACGTCGTCGTACTCCTCGTCGTCGTCGTCCTAGTCGTCCTCGTCGTCCTAGTCGTCGTCGTCGTGCTCGTCCTCGACATCGTCGTCCTCGTCGTCTTGGTCCTCGTCACCCTCGTCATCGTCGTCCTCGTCGTCGTCGCCGCCGCCGCCGCCACCGTCGCCGCCTCCGCCGCCGCCGTCGCCGCCGTCGTCGTCGTCGTCGTTGTCGTCGTCGTCGTCGCCGGCGTCGTCGCTACCGCCGCTGCCGTCGCCGTCGCCGTCGCCGTCTCCGTCGACGTCGTCGTCGTCGCCGTCGTCGTTGTCGTTGACGTTGTCGTCGTCGTCGTCCTCGTCGTCGTCGTTGTCCTCGTCATCGTCATCGTCCTCGTCCTCGTCGTCGTCGTCGTCGTCCTCGTCCTCGTCGTCGTCGTCTTCGTCTTCGTCGTCGTCGTCGTCCTCATCCTCGTCCTCGTCGTCGTCGTCGTCGTCGCCTTCGCCGCCGCCGCCGCCGCCGTCGTCGTCGTCGTCGTCGTCGTCGTCGTCGTCGTCGTCGTCGCCGTCGTCGCCGCCGCCGTCGCTGCCGCCGCTGCCGTCGCCGTCGCCGTCGCCGCGGCTGTCGCCGTCGACGTCGTCGACGACGCCGTCGTCGTCGTCGTCGTCGTTGTCGTCGTCGTCGTCCTCGTCGTCGTCCTCGTCCTCGTCATCGTCGTCGTCGTCGTCGTCCTCGTCCTCGTCGCCCTCGTCATCCTCATCGTCGCCGCCGCCGCCGCCGTCGTCGCCGCCGCCGTCGCCGCCGTCGTCGTCGTCGTCATTCTCGTCATCCTCGTCGTCGTCGTCGTCGCTGGCGTCGTCGCTACCGCCGCTGCCGTCGCCGTCGCCGTCGACGACGCCGTCGACGTCGTCGTCGTCGTCGTTGTCGTCGCCGTCGTCGTCGTCGTCGTTGTCGTCGTCGTCCTCGTCCTCGTCATCGCACTCGTCCTCGTCGTCGTCGTCCTCGTTGTCAACGTCGTCCTCGTCATCGTCATCCTCGTCGTCGTCGTCGTCGTCGTCCTCGTCGTCGTCCTCGTCGTCGTCCTCGTCGGCGTCTTCGTCCTGGTCGTCCTGGTCGTCGTCGTCCTCGTCCTCGTCCTCGTCCTCCTCGTCGTCGCCGCCGCCGTCGCTGACGCCGCTGCCGTCGCCATCGCCGTCCTCGTCGTCGTCCTCGTCGTCGTCCTCGTCCTCGTCATCGTCGTCCTCGTCGTCGTCCTCGTCGTCGTCGTCCTCGTCGTCGTAGTCGCCGCCGCCGCCGCCGCCCCCGCCGTCGCCGCCGCCGCCGCCGCCGTCGTCGTCGTCGCCGTCGTCGTCTTCGTCGTCGTCGTCGTCCTCGTCGTCGCCGGCGTGGTCGCTACCGCCGCTGCCGTCACCGTCGCCGTCGCCGTCGACGTCGTCGTTGTCGCCGTCGTCGTCGTCGTCGTCGTAGTCGTCGTTGTCGTCCTCGTCCTCGTCGTCGTCGTCCTCTTCGTCGTCGTCGTCGTCGTCGTCGTCGTCGTCATCGTCCTCGTCGTCGTCGTCGTCCTCGTCGTCGTCGTCCTCGTCCTCGTCCTCGTCATCCTCGTCCTCGTCGTCGTCGCCCTCGTCCTCGTCCTCGTCGTCGTCGTCGTCGTCCTCGTCGTCGTCGTCGTCGTCGTCGTCGTCCTCGTCGTCGTCGTCGTCGTCGTCATCCTCGTCATCGTCGTCGTCGTCGTCGTCGTCGTCCTCATCGTCCTCGTCCTCGTCGTCGTCGTCGTCGTCCTCGTCCTCGTCCTAGTCGTCGTCGTCGTCCTCGTCGTCGTTGCCGTCCTCGTCCTCGTTCTCCTCGTCGTCGTCGTCGTCGTCGTCGCCGCCGCCGCCGTCGTCGTTATCGTCGTCGTCGGCGCCGCTGCCGTCGCAGCCGCCGCTGCCGTCGCCGCCGCCGCCGTCGTCGCCGTCGACGTTGACGTCGACGACGTCGTCGTCCGTCGTCGTCGTCGTCGTCGTCGTCGTCGTCGTCGTCGTCGTCGCCGTCGTCGTCGTCGTCGTCGTCCGTCGTCGTCCGTCGTCGTCGTCGTCGTCCTCGTCGTCGTCGTCGTCCTCGTCGTCGTCGTCGGCGGCTCCTCCCGGGCGGCGGGGGCCGCCTCCGCGGCGGGCTCGGGCGCGGCCTCGGGCGCGTCGGCGGGCGGCTCCTGCAGCGCGGGCTCCTCGGTGCTGGCGTTGGCGAGGAGGTCTGCCTCCTGGAGGAGGGGTCGTCGTCGTCGTCGTCGTCTTCCTCCTCCTGCTCCTCGAGGAGGGGCCCTCGTCCCTCTTCCTCCCTGCCCTCCTTATTGAGGAGGGGTCGTCCTCCTTCTCCTCCTCCTCCTCCACCTCCTTCTCGGCGATGGGGCCCTTTTCCTCCTTGCCCTCGCCTCCTCCCTTCTCCTTCTCGAAGAGGACTCTTCCTCCTCCTCCTCCTCCTCCTCCTCCTCCTCCTCCTCCTCCTCCTCCTCCCCCTCCTCTTCGAGGAGGCCTCCTGGTTATGGAGGGGTCCTCCTGCTCGAGGGGGCAGCAGACACATCCATTAAGAGATCCTGCTGTGAAGCGAGGACGACGACGGTGACGAGGACGAGGACGAGGACGAGGACGACGACGCGTGCTGCTTTTCACACAGGGCGTTTTCCTTTGAGCGGCTCCGGGACCATCATAGATCAATACTGCTCGAACAGTGCGTCCGAAAGATGGGGTCGAAGGCTCTGGTCGCGACTTCTCACGAGGGTGCAATTTTTGCAACGTCGCTCTCAGGGTTCGTAGATTTCGGAGGGCCTTCAGATGCCCCGAAGGCTGTTCTTCGGGGGCGGCCAAGAGGGGGGTGTCCAAGAGGGGGGGGGGCGCAAATCATGGCCGGCGGCATGTGCGCGGCCCAGGGGGGGGGCGAGGACGTATTGAAATAAGAAGGGGCTCCATGAAATCTGGGAAAATATCATGGCCACCGCCATGATATCCACCCCCCCCTAGTCATCACCCCCCTCTTTTCCGCCCCCGAGTTCTGTGGGTCCCTGGGGCAACACGCGGGGGATGATACATTTCTGCAGGGCACCTGCTGGCAGGCCGCTTTTTTGTCTTCTGCGCCTGCTGTCAGGGAGCAGAAGGGCCACCCTCACAACAGACTTCGGTCGGGCATGCCCCCCTACAGGCGGATTCTGGAGGAAACACAAAACATATCAAGCAACTAATCAAACATAGTCTATCATAGTCAACAAATCGTCCCTTGACTATACTTTTTCGTTTTTTGTTTCTTTCTTTTCTTTTTAAAAATCGTTTGGACAATTCCTCCTGTAGGGGGACGTGCCTGGCCTAACAATAGGCACCCCGACAAGCGAGGCCCCTCCGCAGAGACGCGCCCGAGGGGTAGGGGTCGAGCAGCCCAGCGCTGCTCGGTGAACGCGCCAAGGGCCGAGCACAGCCGCCGCGCTGCCAGAAGGGAACGCAACGTGAGGCACGAAGGCGATCCCTCGGCCCGAGAAGCTCTCAGGAAGCCCCCAGGAGGCCCCTCAGAAGCCCCCCCAGGAGGCCCCAAGAGGCCCCCAAGAAGCCCCCAGGGGCCCCCAAGAAGCCCCTCAGGAGGCCCCAAGAGGCCCCCGAGAGGCCCCCGGGAGGCCCCAAGAGGCCCCCACGAGGCTCCCAAGCGGCTTCCAAGAGCTTCCCGAGAGGCCCCCCAAACCACCCCCAAGAGGACCCCGAGAGCGCCCGTCGTCGTCGTCGTCGTCGTCGTCGTCGTCGTCGTCGTCGTCGTCATTCAGGGTCGGCGGCGCCGGCCGTCGGGCCCTCGCAAGAAGGAGCGAAAGGGGGCTCTTCTGGCCACGGCGGGTCTGGGCAGCAAAAACGGGCTCCACGGCGGCAGGCTGAGGAGCGGCCCCGAGGCCCCCGAGCCCCTCCCGAGAGCCCCGAGCGGTGCTCATTCACAGCGGCTGGACTGCAGAGGGTGCAGCTCATGGGGGGGTCGGGGCGGCTTCCCCTCGGCTACACACGCCAGAGCGGCCTCGGGCAAGAGCGAACTCTGGTGCGCGGCTTCTGTTGGGGGGGCCACGGGGTGGCCAAACCTGGGCGCGCAGGCCGCTGCCGCCGCTTCGCGCTCGGCCATCGGGGGACCCAACTGGGCCCGCACCAGAGGTCACTGCTCCTGCTCGTGTTCCTGCTCGTTAACATTCGTCACGTTTGCGGAGCTACACTGTCAATGCCGCGCTTTCCTGTGGCTTTGCTATGTTCCTGTGCGAAAGGTCACTCTCACGTCCAGTCGCTTTCCCTCCCTCGCGGGCCTCCTCCGCCTGCTCGTCCGCCGCCCAGGCGGCCTCCTCGGGCAAACGCGCGGGGCCAGGCCTCCTCCTCCTCCTCCTCCTCCTTCCTCCTCCTCCTCCTCCTGCTCCTCCTCCTTCTCCTCCTCCTCCTCCTCCTGCCTCCTGCTCCTTCTCCTCCTCCTACTCTTCCTCCCTGGCGCAACAGCCGGGGCCGAGAGCTCGAGGGAGGCCGGCGGCCAAGACAACTCCGAGGCCAAAGTCCCTCAGGGCTGGGGGCGGCCATGGGGCAACTCCCGCTTCGTGCCTCGGGGGTCCAAGCCGGGGGGGACCGTTACCGCGTTGGGAGGAAGGGGTTGGGAGGAGGAAGGGTCTGAGAAGTTCCGTAGCCAGCGCAAGAACAACAAAAAGTCTGAGAAGCAGCATTCGGATGCAATGCGCAAAACCTTCGACCGCCTACGGGCAATGACATCCTCATGTCTCCCAGCCCCATCCTCCCAACCCGACCACTGTCTTCCTGAGATTCGTGCCTCATGGGCCCAAGCCAGAGATGCCCCGAGCCAGAGTTTTCCCGGATCATTCGGGCGTCCAACCACCCCCGAACCGTCGGGCCGGGAGGGGGCGAGGGGTAGCTGCTGGTTCGCGCGTCCGGGGCCCAACCGGGAGGAGATTGTCTTGCATTCCCCCCCCGTGACGTCCGTTACGGGGGTAGGGTCGGGGCCCCGTGGGGGTATGACAGTAAAACCTTCGGGCCCCGCGGAGGGGGGGCCCAGGGCGCCGGGCGAGAACGAGGACGAGGACGACGAAGACGATGACGACAAGGACGAGGACGACGACGAGGACGAGGACAAATACGACGACGACGAAGCCCACGTTGACGACGACGGCGTCAGCGGCGGCGGCCGGCGGCGGCGGCGCCGGCGGCGGCGACGACGGCGGAGGCGACGACGACGACGACGACGACGACGACGACCTCGACGGTGACGACGACGACGCCCGCCTTTGAAGGTCTCCAGAGGTCTCTGGAGGCCTGTTGAGGCGTCTGAACATGTCTGGACGCCCTCCGAGGCGTGACAGCACCGCGCAAAATGGCCTGTGAGCGGGGCCGTCCCGTTACCGGGGGGGAGGGGGGGGGGAAGGGGGGCGACCTTCCCGCGACGGACTTCACAGGTTCAACCAAGCATTTCTTACCCAGGACGGCCCGCCCAATACGACCGAACATGCTGACGGACCAGCACCGCGCAGGAGCACTCCTCCGTGCGCAGGGGGCCGCGAGGTCTCGGCGAGGTCTGCGTGCCCCGTCCACTCCGTGGGACCTCCCGGGAGCCCACGGCAGTGGCGTCACCTGCGCACTTCGCAGCCCCCCACGGGAGCCACGAAGCCTCGGCGGGATCTGCGCGCCCCACCCACTTCGCGGGACCTCCCAGGAGCCCACGAAGATGGCGACCATTGCGCATTTCGCAACCCCTCATGGAGCCGCGAGGCCTCGGCTGCGTCGGTAATAGAGCAGGAGGAGTAGGAGGAGGAGGAGGAGGAGGAGGAGGAGGAGGACGAGAAGGAAGAGGAGGAGGAGGAGAAGAGGAGGAGGAGGAGGAGGAGGAGGAGGAGGAGGAGGAGGAGGAGGAGGAGGAGGAGGAGAAGGAGGAGGAGGAGGAGGAGGAGGAGACCAGCGTATCAGAGGAGGATGAACTCGTGGGAATACGCATTGTGGGTACCGCTTCAGGCTGAGCTCCCGATGAGGCCATGAAACGTGTGACAGGCGTGCCGAAATGGGGCGGGGCCGCCACGCGAACCCTGTCACTGGAGCCTGCGGTGCGGCGCTCCCTATGGGGTCGCGAAGCGTGTGAAAGATGTGCCGAAGTAGGGCGTGGCCGCTGTGAGAACCCTGCCACTGGAGCCTTCGGTGGAGCTCCCTATGGGGCCACGAAGCGTGTGAGGGGTGCGCCGAAATGGGGCGGGGCCTACCACTGGGGCCTTCGGTGGAGCGACCTATGGGGTCACGAAACGCGTGAGGGGTGCGCCATGCGAACCCTGTCATTTGGGCCTTCGGTGGCGCTCACTCACTGTGGAGCCACGAAGCGTGTTAGAAGCGTGCCGAAATGAACCGGAGCCGCAATGCGAACCCTGGCATTTGGACCTGAGTTGGAGCTCCCTACGGGGCCACAAAACGCGTGAGTGGTACACCACAATGGGGCGGGGCCGCCAGGCGAATCGTGACATGTTGGCACTAGTTTGGGCTCCCTGTCAAAGAACGTTTGATAGGTGTGCCGACGAAGGGCGGGGCCGCCATGCGAATCATGGCCATGTGACCTTGGTTTGGGCTCCCTGCCACGAAACGCTTGAGAGGTGTACAAAAATGAGGCGGGGACCGCATGCGAACCCTCCCACTGGGACTTCGGTGGAACTTCATATGGGGCCACGAAGCGCGTGAGGGGTGCGCCGAAATGGGGCGGGGCCGCCATGCGAATCGTGCCACTGGGGCCTTCGGTGGAGCTCCCCTATGGGGCCACGAAGCGTGCGAGGGGTGTGCCGAAACGGGCAGGGGGGGGGGGGGGGGGCGCACGAGGCCACCGACACTGTGGGGCCTTCGGTGGAGCCCCCCCCGTACGGGACGGCGAAACGCGTGAGGGGTGCGCCGCAAGAGGTGCGGGGGACGCATGTAGCCACTGCCACTGGGGCCTTCGGTGGAGCGCCTATGGGGCCACGAAACTTGTGAGCGGTGTGCCGACACGTGGCCACCGCCTCTGGGGCCTGAATTCAGGGGGCGCATGTGGCCACTGCCAATGGGGCCTTCGGTTATCTTCGGTTGAATTCCGTATGGGGCCGCGAAACGTGTGAGGTGTGTGCCGACACGTGTTTAGGTGACGAATGTGGCCACTGCCACTGGGCCCTTCGATGGAGCTTCCTATGGGGCCACGAAGCGTGTGAGGGGTGTCCCGACATGGGACTGGTGCGGACGGAGGGCAAAGGCAAGGACGGGAGGAGGTATGGGGGCAGCAGGAGGCAGAGAAGGAGACGCGGGGCGCTGGCTCTTCAAACCAAGGACCCGACACCACATGCTAGCACACGATGGTCAGGACAAACAATCTCAAGCCACCCCGAACCGGACTCATCCCGGATTTCTCGGGCTTCCAAAGAATCCCGTCCGAGGGTGCCTGATACACCCGCGTCTATTGAACCGGCAGAGGCAGGGCTCGCAATCGGTCGCAGGCTCCTGCATTAGCGCCTCCGCGTCGAGCAGCTCGGCCTCCATCAGCGAGGGGCTCAGGCGGGCATCCGTTTCAGAGAGGCTCGCCAGAGAGCCCTCGTCGGCGTCCATCGACACCTTCAGGCCAGAGGCCGACGACAGGAGGGCGGAACACGCGAACAGCGCTTTCACGGCCATGGCTCGCAAAAGGGCGTCCAGGTTTAGATAAGATAACAAAGTCTGCGTGGAGCGGAAGCCACAGCCGAACCTGCTTGAGCCCAGCAGGTGGCTCGGAACAGGACGCGGCGGTGGTGGGCTGCCTGCGGTGGCGCCTGAAGGCGACGGGGAACCGAAAAGCAACCCGAATGGCAATCTGAGGGTCTGGAGCCTTTCGTACTACGGTCGGAAGCTTCTTCTTAGAGTGTCGCGGTGGCGGCCCCAGCGACACGCTGTGCCCTGCCGAGCATAGCGCGTCGCTTCGCTCAGCGGGGCGGGGGGAGGGAAAAACTCGGGACGTTGACGC
>CAUYUJ010017119.1:65000-75000 GCA_963575745.1 Prorocentrum cordatum | reverse complement strand
CAAGCACATGCAGCTCAATGAATTACTATTGCACGCCGAAGCGAAGGAGCGCGGGCTGTCTGTGGCTACGACAATACATCACCGCAATGTGTCGTTGTAGCGCTTGCAACGCTGAACGTCGACAACACAAATTGAGGTGCTCCGAGTCTTGTCCTATCTGTTGAAGCACGACACGCTCTATCATGGGAACGCACAGACTAGCTATTCAAACGACTGGGCGGGGTCCAAAGTGTGCAAACGTGGAGTCGGGGCACACATCTCAAAAACAACACTCGCGCATGCAGCACGCGACTGGAAGCTGAGCCGAACCTGACGCTGGAAGGCTGGGAGAATTCCCTGGGCTCTCAGCGGGCAGGGGGGCGACCAAATCAACCCTGTACAACGACGCGTGCAAGAAAAGCGCACCTTCAAACTTGTCAGATTGACATACTCGAGCGATGCCCGCGGCGCACTTTGGCCCAACAGCGTCCAGCACACGTGCAACTATCTCACCGACCTTCGGGACAGATGCCAGATCGCCTCCTCCTCTCGAAGGGCGACGACCACACATGCAGCCGAAAATGCGATCAAGAAAATGTTAGCCAGCGTGGAGCCCAAACAATGCTTCTCGCAATGTATACGGTGCAGTCTACGTGTGCATTATGTGGAACAATATGTGTGGTGCAATCTATGTAGTGCCGCCGATGTTGTGCAATCCATGTTGTGCCACCCACCCGCAACTTGGTCGCAAGACTTCTTAAGACAAGACCGTGACGGTAGGTACCACATGGCACTTGGCCACGACACCGACGCCGACGACGACAGCGACAACGACGACGACGGCGCCGCCGACACCGACTATGACGACACCGCCGACGTCGACGTCGACGAAGACGACGACGCCGACGCCGACGACGACGACGAAGACGACGTCGCCAACGAAGACGACGACGAGGGAGGAGGGAGGACAACAACAGCGACAACGACGACAACGACGATGAAGGAGGGAAGACGGCGACGACGCGAACGATGAAGAAGGAGGAAGGACGGCGACGCCGACGACGACAACGACGAGGGAGGAGGGAAGACGACGACGACGACAACGACGACGAAGACGACGACGACGGCGACGAAATAGGAGGGACGACGACGAGACGCCGACGACGGACGACGACGACGACGTGGGAGGAGGATAACGACGAGGGAGGAGTGAAGACGACGACGACGACGACGACGACGACGACGACGACGGTGACGAAATAGGAGGGACAACGACGAAACGCCGACGAAGACGACGAGGGAGGAAAGACGACCACGGCGACAACGACGACGGAAGCGACGACGACGCCAAGACGACGACGACGACGAGGAAAGACAGGAGACGACGACGGCGACGACGACGACGACGACGAGGGAAGAGGGAGGACGACGACGACGACGACGCAAAAGCGCGCGCGCACGCTTTTGTTGAAAATCCGTGTTGCGAAACCTTGTGTTTTTGTAGGTTTTTTGGAGAACCGATTTTGAAATCCTTCCGAAACCGATGGGTTTTGAAGTTTTTCGGCATACGCGCGCGACGACGCGCGCGTCTGCACTTCGTCCCATTTTTTGGAGAGGATACTCGCGACGGCGCACGCGCAAGGGCGTTCGACAGATTTCGACATGCGCGCGCGCGAAGCCCGTTTATTAGCATTTTGTGAAAATCTTGAAAAACCTATGGTTTGCTTAAAATTTCGCAAGAGCTCGCGCGGATTAGCAAATCAGTGTTACGAAACCCTGTGTTTTTGTATGTTTGTTGGGAAACTCGATTGCGAATTCCTTGCGGCACCGAAGGTTTTTGAAGGATTTCGGCATGCGCGCGCGACGACGCGCGCGTGTGCATTTCGTCTCGTTTTTTGCAAGGGATTCGTGAAACAAGTGTTATGTTAGAACAAACAATGTCACCGCATAGTGTTTTTTTACAAGGGACCCTCAAGGGGGGGATACCGGCCCCCCGGGGATACTGCAAATTCACATTTAGGACGGACATGTGGTCAGAATCCTATGTGATTTACATACCCGAAAGGGGGGGCGATAACGCCGGGGGGGGGGTAGATCCTATTCTGTTTTTAGAAAGGAGAATCTATGTGAAACAATTTATGTGTTGCAATCTATGTGGTGAAAAGTTAGCTGTGCAATATATGTGGTGGAATCCGCCGACCCTTCGGCGTATGTTAGACGCTTTTCCGTTTGAGTCTTCATCGTCGTCGCCGTCAGTCCCAAGGAAATTAAGGAACAAGGACTTTGAATGACGTTGTAGTTAAGCCGTAAAGAAATTCCTTCTCTTTGATCCCTCCCCTGCCAAAAGGGGGGGGTCCCGGGAGAGGGGTAGTGGGGGGGGTGTCCCGGGTCAGAATGCCATCTCGCCGGGGGGGTCCTCGAGCCCCAAAAAAACACAAGATGCGCAGAGTGCCCCAAGAGGACCCCAAGACGGTCCAAGAGGGCCCCGAATGGCCGAACGCTGTCCATGACGACCAAGATAGCCTCCAGACAGCCTAAGAAGCCTCCAAGACGCCCCAAGAGGCTTCCAAGAGCACTCCCAGCAAGTAAACTGTATTGCTTCCTCTTGGCTTTTTCAAAAAAAAAAATGGCGTTTACACCTTTTCGGCTTCCCGACGCTCCAAGACGGCCCAAGAGGCCCCCCAAATCGGCCCAAGAGGACCCCAAACGGCTCCCAAGAAGCACCAAGAGTTCCCCAAGAGGTTTCCGTGAGGCACCCACGTGGCCCCCAAGAGGCTCCAAAACCGCCCCCCAAAAGTCCCCGTGATCACTCCCAAGGGACCCCAAGAAGAATCGCTGAGGACTCTGACCCATGTCAATATCGTCGTCGTCGTCGTCGCCGCCGCCGCCGCCGCCGCCGACGTCGTCGTCGTCGTCGTCGTCGTCGTCGTCGTCGTCGTCGTCGTCGTCGTCGTCGTCGTTGTCGGGTCGGCGGCACCGTCCATGAGGCCTTCGAAAAATATGTGGTGCAGTCTGTCTTGTGTAATCTAAGTGGAACAATATATGTGGTGCAACTAATCACTTGCCGAACTTGAACTTGTCAACTCCACTGCTCGCGCAATCATCCCACCCACCCACCCGCAACTTGGTTTGCAAAACCCATGCGGGACCGAGCACAAATATCGCTCCGGGGTAGTCTTGGAGCCCTCGGGGGCGTCTCAAGAGCGCCCCAAGAAGGCCGGAGAAGCAAGGCGGCCGACGACGACGGCGACGACGACGACGACGGCGGCGACGACGACGACGCCGACGTCGACGACGACGAAGACGACGACGCCGACGCCGACGCCGACGACGACGACGTCGCCAACGAAGACGACGACGAGGGAGGAGGGAGGATGACGACGGCGACAATGACGATAACGACGACAACGACGACAACGAGGGAGGATGGAGGACGGCGACGACGCGAACGGCGAAGAAGGAGGAAGGACGGCGACACCGACGACGACAACGACGAGGGAGGAGGGAAGACGACGACGAGACGCCGACGACGGACGACGACGACGACGAGGGAGGAGGAGGGACGACCACGGCGACAACGACGACGGAAACGACCACGACGCCAAAGAGGACGACGACGACGAACACGAGGAAAGACACAGGACGACGTAGGCGACGACGACGACGACGCGGGAGGAGGAAGGACGGCGACGACGACGACGACGACGACGCAAGAGCGCGCGCGCACGCTTTTGTTGAAAATCCGTGTTGCGAAATCTTGTGTTTTTGTAGGTTTTTTGGACGCGCGATTTTGAAATCCTTCCGAAACCGATGGGTTTTGAAGGATTTCGGCGTACGCGCGCGACGACGCGCGCGTCTGCATGTCGTCCCATTTTTTGCAGAGGATTCTCGCGACGGCACACGCGCAAAGGCGTTCGACAGATTTTGACATGCGCGCGCGCGACGCTCGTTTGGTAGCAGGTTGTGAAAATCTTGAAGAACCTATGGTTTTCTTAAAATTTCGCAAGAGCTTTCGCGGAAGCTTTTTTAGCAAATCAGTGTTACGAAACCCTGTGCTTTTATGTTTTTTGGGAAACTCGATTGCGAAATCCTTCCGGCACCGAATGTTTTTGAAGGATTTCGGCATGCGCGCGCGACGACGCGCGCGTGTGCATTTCGTCTCGTTTTTTTGTAAGGAATTCGTGAAACAAATGTTATGTTAGAACAAAAAATGTCACCGCATAATGTTTTTTACAAGGGAACCTCAGGGGGGGGATACCGGCTGGCCTGGGACATTGTGATTTCATATTGATGGACATGTGGTCAGAATCATTTGTGATTTACATACCCGAAAGGGGGGGCGATAACGCCGGGGGGGGGTAGAGTCTATTCTATTTTTAGAAATGAGAATCCACTTTGACCGTCTTGAAGCTGTCTCCCCGCTGCTCGTGGTGCAAACATATGCAAACATCCCACCCTCCCACCCGCAACTTGGTCGCAAGACATCTTAAGACAAGACCGTGACGGTAGGTACCACATGGCACTTGGCCATGACACCGACGCCGGCGACGACAGCGACAACGACGACGACGTCGCCGCCGACACCGACTACGACGACACCGACAACGTCTCCAACGACTTCGACGACGACAACGACGACGACGACACCGACGACGACGACGACGCCGACGACGACGACGATGACGACGACGACGACGACAATGACGGCGCCAACGAAGACGACGACGAGGGAGGAGGGAGGACGACGACGGCGACAACGACGACAACGACGAAAACGACGAGGGAGGAGGGAGGACGACGTTGACAACGAGGACGACGAAGAAGGAGGAAGGACGGCGACGCCGACGACGACAACGACGAGGGAGGAGGGAAGACGACGACGACAACGACGACGACGACGACGGCGACGAAATAGGAGGGACGACGACGAGACGCCGACGACGGACGACGACGACGACGACGACGAGGGAGGAGGAGAAAGGACGACTACGGCGACAACGGAAACGACCACGACGCCAAAGAGGACGACGACGACGAACACGAGGAAAGACAGAGGACGACGTAGGCGACGACGACGACGACGCGGGAGGAGGGAGGACGGCGACGACGACGACGACGACGACGACGACGACGCCGCAAGAGCGCGCGCGCACGCTTTTGTTGAAAATCCGTGTTGCGAAACCTTGTGTTTTTGTAGGTTTTTTGGGCACACGATTTTGAAATCCTTCCGAAACCGATGGGTTTTGAAGGTCTTCGGCATACGCGCGCGACGACGCGCGCGTCTGCATTTCGTCCCATTTGTTGCAGAGGATTCTCGCGACGGCACACGCGCAAGGGCGTTCAACAGATTTCGACATGCGCGCGCGCGACGCTCGTTTGGTAGCAGGTTGGGAAAATCTTGAAGAACCTATGGTTTTCTTAAAATTTCACAAGAGCTTTCGCGGAAGCTTTTTTAGCAAATCCATGTTGCGAAACTCTGTGTTTTTGTATGTTGTTTTGGGAAACTCGATTGCGAAATCCCTCCGGCACCGAAGGTTTTTGAAGGATTCTGGCATGCGCGCGCGACAACGCGCGCGTGCGCACTTCGTTCCGTTTTTTGCAAAGGATTCGTGAAAAAGTGCTATGTTAGAACCAAAACTGTCACCGCATAATGTTTTTTTTTGCAAGGGGCCCTCAGGGGGGGGGGATACCGGCCCCCCGGGGATAGTGTAAATTCACATTTAGGATGGACATGTGGTCAGAATCGTATATGATTTACATACCCGAAAGGGGGGCGATAACGCCGGGGGGGGGGGTAGGGTCTCTTCTCTTTTAAGAAAGGAACATTAAATTCAACTCGCAGTAAATTGTCCACTCCACTGGTCGCGCAATCATGCCACCCACCCACCCGTAACTAGGTTTGCAAAACGCATGCGGCGGCGAATGTGATAAGTTCTTGGAGTTGGCTGGTGCATCTCTGCGGCCGCGCTAGCCCGTGGATGCTCGCGCGCGCAGCGGCCAGATAGTTTGGCGACACCGACGCGGCCGCGGTGGCGCTGACCGCTGGGCACTTCCCCGCGGGCACTTCTATGCGAGTCGGCGACTTGGGCGGGCGTGATATCATGGCAACGTCGACAGGAGTAGACGCGATGATGATGGTAGCGATGCTGGTGACGATGATGACAACGACGACGGCAAGGCCAGTGACGGTGCTGATGCTGATCACGCCGACGACGATGACGGCGCCCTCGAGTCGGTGATGAAGGTTTTGGAAGGAGTTCGGCATGCGCGCGCGGCCGACGCGCGAGTGGCCCGCATGGTATTATTTGACACGGATCGTGCCCCGCCCAGCACGCGCGCAAGGGCGTTCGAATGATTTCGACGTGCGGCGCGAGGGGCCCGTTTGGCAGAATTTAGCGAAAATGTTGACACATCGATGGTCTCCTTAAGAATTCACTGGAACGCGAGCGCAGACATTTTTGAAGCCTGATGTTGTAAAATCATGTGTTCGGGACATTCGATGTTGAAATCCTTGCGAAACCTATGGTTTTTGAAATCTTTCGGCATGATCGCGCGACGACGCGCGCGTGTGCACATCGTCCTATCCTTTGCCAAGGGTTCTTGCGACAACACGCGCGCAAGGCCGTTCGATCGACTCCGACATGCGCGCACGAGAGGCCCGTCTGGTAGCAAGGTATGGAAAGGTGGCAAAACCGATGGTTGTCCTACGCATTCGCAAGGGCCCGAGCGCAATATTTTTGGCTGTTGTTCTTTTGTAGAACGTGTTCTTGTCGCGAAACAATGCTTTGATGTTTCGGGACACTCGACTTGAAATCCTTACGCAACCTACGATTTTAGAATAACTTCAGCATGCGCGCGCGACGACGCGCGGGTGTGCACTTCGTCCTGTTTTTCGTTTGCAAGGGATTCGGGGGAAATTATGACTTCTAATAAACGAGGGTGCGTGCATATGTTTTTGTTTTGCAGAAGATGATGTGGGTACCGATACTGAACTGCCTGTGATGGTAATTCTGAGTTCTATTCAGGATGGACGATGGGGCACAATCGTATGTAAATTGCAATACGAAAAAAGGAGTCGTTCATTCCAGGGAGGGAGATCCTAAGACTCCTTTAAACTAGAGAATCTGCGTAGTGTCATATATGTTGTGCAGTCTATGTGGTGCAATCAATGTGGTCAAACCTGTTGTCGAATACATGTTGTGCAATTTGTGTCGTGCCATCTATGTGGTGCATCATGTATTGTGCAATGCAACGCGAAGCAATGCAATGCACAGCAATGCACAGCAATGCAATGCAATGCAATGCAATGCAATGCAATGCAATGCAATGCAATGCAATGCAATGCACAAAAATGCAGTGCGAAGCAACGCAAAGCAATGCAATGCACCGCAGAGCAACGCAAAGTAATGCAAAGCAACGCAAAGAAGCGCAATGCGAAGCAGAGCAACACAACGGCAAAATAGCCGCCAGGCCGACAGCCAGGAGCAGTTCCTTTATAATAAAGAAGTTAAGCAATCGATATGGTGTAATCCAACGGCGGCGACGGGCGGCGACGAGGCGGCGACTGGGCGACGACGGCGACAACACAGCCGCCAGACTGCCATTCAAGCCCAAACGACGGGCGGCGACGAAACGGCGACGGGGCGGCGACGGCGGTGACATATCAGCAAGACTACCACACCGGCTCCGACGAGGGGCGGCGACGAGGCGGCGACGGGGCGGCGACGGCGGCAACATAGCTGCAAGACCGCTACACCAGCCCAGTTCTTGCGAGAAGAAGTTGAAACCCTTACATGCAAGCACTGTTTGGTGAGCTAGAATTGAAGAAATCGGGGCCAGCTTTCCGGAAGTCTCTTGAGCCTTACCTGGGCCATTCTTTCGTGCCAGCGCTGGAGGGGCGCACGTGCTTCAGAAGATGGGCCAACTGTCTGGCACGCTGGTCAAACCATGCTGGCCTGGCTTTTCGGTGAGGAGGTTAGCTCGTCACCTGCTCGACCGTACAGTCGGGGCCTTGACCTAAGGAACCCTAAACAAGGAACGAGGCCCCTTTTTCCATAAGTTGACCTTCGATTTCCTGTCGGAAACATAAGGAAAGCCTGAGGCAAGCTGTGAAACACTTAAGGAACGCGGAGCCCCTCCCCAACGAAAAGGGTTCCTTCCTCAGGGCCCCGACCGTACACATGCGCCGATCCTGGCCAGGTCCACCCTGGGGCCTGGGGCCGGGGTGCACGCCCTCCTGCAGGGACCACGAAGGCACACGCATTCAGATCCTGCGCCCGTGATCGGCCCAGCCAGGATCGGTGCAGGCGGACAGCCGGCAGCCTCCTTCTCCTCCTCCTCCTCCTGCTCCTCCTGCTCGTCCTGCTCGTCCTGCTCGTCCTGCTCGTCCTGCTCCCTCTCCTCCTCCTCCTCCTCCTCCGCCTCTCCCCCCTCCCCTTCCTCCTCTCCTCCTCCCCTCCTCCCTCCTCTCCTCTCTCCTCCTCCTCCTCTCCTCCTCCTCCTCCTCCTCCTCCTCCTCCTCCTCCTCCTCCTCCTCCTCGTTCTCCACGTGGCACTCTTGCTGCCAGCGGTGCTCCTTCCTTCCTTCCTCCTCCCCCTGTCCACTGGAGGCCCCACGTCGGTCCCGAGATCTGGGCCTTGCCATCTCTTCACGACGCCAGGCAATTTCGCTCCGCTTCGGGCCCTGGGACCACCACGGATCGATGCGGCTCGAGAAGTGCTGCAGAATGTGGTGGGCCTGGGGCTCGCGTGGTGTTTTTTCCCCTGCGCAGCGCTTCGCTGCGGAGGACAAAGCCACAGAGGAGTGCCACGACGGGGGTTGGGGAGCCCCAGACCGCCCAGTCCGGGCAGCCGCTCCGGCAGCCGGTTTCGCCTGCCGTGTGCTCAAGAAGCGTGCCCTCACCGCGGTGCTCGCTGCTCCTCGTGGGTCTGCGCGGCCACGAGCCGTCGCAGGCAAAACATCGAGGTGCACCTGGCCGTGCTCTCACAGATGTCACCCAGAGCCCACCTCCTGGTCCTCAGCCCTCCCCTTCGCCTTGGCTGCTCAGTACATGTTAGGGTGCCTTCCCGTGGAAATTGCGCCGAGCTGTACTCTGATCGCAGCGCTGGCTCTCGAGGCCTCCCTAGCAGGCAGGGGCAAGCCTCCCCGAGGGTCGCCCCGCCGGCAGCCGTGATGCTCTCGGGCGGCAGCTCAGACGTACCGGTCCGCCCGGCCGCGCGGCCGGGGGCGCACGCGCGTGGTGCTGCGATTCCGCCCGCCATGGGAGATGGCCTCTATGGTGATGTGCTGCTGCGAGAGCGTGAGGTCCATGAACCCATACTCGTCGTCGTCGCCGTTCGCGTCGGGGACTCCCTCGGACGTGATGCCCCCGCCTCCGCCCGAGACGATGATGGCCGTGGCGCCCAGCGGGTTCGCGTCCGCGTGCGGGCCGATCACGAACTGATGGTGCAGGTGGCCCGCGATGAACAGGTCGATCCCGTGCTCTTCCGCCAGGCGGGCCCATTGATCTGCACCCCAAGCGCCCAGAGGAGGAAAGTGTGTCACGACCACTTGCCAGTCCGCGTCCGATGCAGAGAGCTCTCTGTCGAGCCAGGCCAGCTGCTGCGTCCACAGGTTCTCGAACCAGGAGGCGCAATCAGACAGCGACCTGGGACCGTGCACTCCGCATGACGCGTCTGGCGGGTTGTACGATCCACTACAGATGTTGTGCTCAGGGTTCAGATCCGGATCCATCGCGTCCCAGACGTTGGAATCAACGAAGTAGTAATCCACCGAAACATCAACGTAGTGAACCTTGGCGGCCCAGAACAGGGCTGGAGTTACCCAGCGGCTGGAGGACCAGGTGTACGCGATGGCCGGAGCAGGGCAGGTTGAGGCGAAGGGCAGCTCAACATCGGCCCCCGGACCCCTCCCGCGGTGCAAGCGCACCACTTTTCCGAGCTGCGTCTAAGCCGTGGCGACGAGGGGCCCCTCCGAAGGCCGCCATCGTCTCGACTCGCCCTCCTCGGAGATGACCCTGTC
>CAUYUJ010017119.1:0-62500 GCA_963575745.1 Prorocentrum cordatum | reverse complement strand
ATGATGATGATGATCATCAGAGCTCGTTTTTGCCAGAAGTCAGGTGTGAGGGCGAGCTGCGTGTGGTGGCGCGAGACGCCACGGCGAGGTCGACAGAGCACACACTTTACATGCCAAGGAGCAAGGTTAAAAGAAGAAGGAGGAGGTGGGGATGGCTGGATGGTGCGCCTTGAGCCCCCGAATGGCGGCGGATTGCGCAGATGAAAACCGTGCAAGCACAAATATCATCAGAGCTCGTTTTTGCCAGAAGTCAGGTGTGAGGGCGAGCTGCGTGTGGTGGCGCGAGACGCCACGGCGAGGTCGACAGAGCACACACTTTACATGCCAAATCTGCAGGCATGCTTGCAAGCTGGTAACGCCGAATTCTCACAGATGCCTCTGGAAACAGGCAGCAATCTTTGCAACGTGAGCATTATAAAATGACCTGGCCAGAGCTTTACAGAAGCGCACTGGGTAGATGGCTGCAGCACTGGTGGCGAAAGCCCCGTCGGGTCTCTTGCCACTGAGGATCTCATGTCGTTGGCCGGTGCGAGCACATAATCCACGCTTCGAGCCCTGGCATCTGGTGTCACGCCATGGCGTGGGATCCAGCAAACCTAGTAGGAGCCCTGTGTCTTTCCGCCACCGGGTACCCCACATGCACATAGAAGTAACAACATGCTCCACACCCCGTCGGCGGTGGAGGCGCTTGTAGTCCGGCAAAAGCCAGAGCCGAGAGGTCTTGGGATTCTCGACGGACCACGGCACACCGAGGGCCAGAGAGGCCCGGGCAAGCGAAGCGACGAATTTGTTCAGACAATTGGAGGCATCAACCTGAGCTTGCAACTTAAACGACAGATCGGGGAGTCCGAAAAGGCACTCGTCAGATCTGACAGCTGGTGGACCGATACCGTATCCTCTGGCACGTGTGAGTGTATTACAAGGAACGCCCGCGTGCCAGCCAAGCAGCAAACCTGCTCGGAGCCACGCGTTGATCTTGGCACGATTCTCTGAGCGCGTCAAGTCGTATTGTTCCCCCAGTGATAGGTCCCACACGAGAGCCCAGAAGCCCATGGCTCCTGCGGCACGGGCGAAGCCGCCATGCCCAGAAAACAGCTCGAGTATGACGGGCGCGCTCAGACGGGCTGCGGCAAAGGTGAGGGCACCTCGAACACGGGTCGGCTCAGGTGTTCGACGCAGGCTCCCCCGTGTCGCTGCAGCCAGAGAGGTAGACGATGCAGCACTTCTGTCAGGCGGCTGCCCTTCTCGTAGCGGCGCGCGCTGCTCCAGGTGCGCCACCGGCCACGGCGGCGTATCTCTTCCAGCGTTCGGCAGGAGGCCGCGGAGTCGTGAGACGGCCCGGCGTGCCGCATCTGGTACAGGTGCACGGCGCCGAGGCGGCGGAGGCCGAGGGCGGTCACCGCCCGCCTGAACTCCTGGGACACGTCCGCGGGCGAGATGAGGAAGAGCGAGCCGGGCAAGCCTGCGGCCCCGCCCTCTCGGGCGAGGGCGCTCGCCCTCCAGCCCGCGCCCCACCTGCGCGCCAGCATCCAGTCCAGGCTTGCGGCCAGCCGCTGATGACGAGGCAGGTCGAGCCGCACGGAGTTGTCGAACTCGTTCGTCTTGGACACGTCGCCCACCTCGGCTGCGTGGAGCGTCACGCTCCAGAAGCGGTGGGCCGCGCCCCGCGACATCAGCGGTGGCACGAGGTCCACGGCTCGCAGCTCGTGAATCTCTCCTGGCCGACCGTAGATCTCGAACAGCAGCCACACCGCCAGCGCAGCCTCGTAGGACCGCTGGAGGAGAAGCCAGTTGATGATCAGGAAGACCACCTCGATCGGCAGCGCCTGACGGCTCTTCGGCGGCGCCAGGTTCTTCCAGCCCGCAGCAGCCTGCTTCGCCCGCGGGAGGCGGAGCTGGCCGTGCCGACTGAACTCGGGCCGCATCCAAGCGATGGCCGCGATAAGGCGGTTGGCGTAGGTCAGGTGCTTCCCCTCGTCGAACATCACGTGCAGGTAGCCCACCGCTGCCTTGTCGACGTCCGCGGCCGAGGACAGCGCCATCTGCTGGCTCCTGGCCCAAGTCACGAACGCGGTGTGCAGCACCTGGTAGGCCTCCCTGCCCCTCGCCGTGCGCACCGCGGCGGCGTTGAGCACCTGCACGCCCGGCGGCGGCCGCACCTCGGCCGCCCGCTCCCGAGGGGTCTGGGGGCGCGGCGTCGCCGCCGCCGGCCTGCGCCTCACGCCCTGCAGAGGGCCCGGCGCGGTCCGCGCGGCAGGCGCGGCCTGGCGAGCAGCGCGGCGGCCCGGCCAGACCGGGGGGCCCGGTCGCGAGGCTGCCGAGGTCGACGAAGGCTGGCTCCGCGGCGACCGACTCCGGCGGCGAGCCCGCCCCAGCATGCCAGTCGCACTTCCTCTGCACAGGCAGTGGGGGCGCACTCTCGCCAGGCGAAGGCCTCGAAGCTGGACAGCAAGAACCAAAACGGCGATGCGACGGAAGGAACGTGCTGATGTCGGTGTCATGCGTGCTGCTGCCGTGCTGGCCTATCTTGCTGACGTCGTGCTTGTCGGTGAAGCTGTGCCTGTTGATGTCGTGCTTGCTGATCTCGTGCTTGCTGATGTCGTGCTTGTCGTGTTTGCTGATGTCGTGCTTGCCACACTTGCTGATGATGGGCATGTCGGTAATATCGTGCTTGACTGTGCTGATAATGTTGTACTCGTGCTTGCTATTGATGTCGTGCTTAGCGGGGACGTGCTTGTCAAGAATGATGTCTGTAGGCTTTGTTGGAGATCCCCTGCCCCTCGAGGGCCCGTCGGCCACATTGAACTCTGTGGGCACCCACCTCACGCACAGATACGACCCAGAAGCCAAGGACAGGGCAGAGATGCGCTGCGTGACCCGGAGCATTGCGTGTGAGTGAGCTCGCATACGGGACGAGGCGGCGACAGCCGTCAGAGAGTCTCCTAGCACCAAGATCTTCTTGCCATGATTGTTTGCATTCCGAAGGGCATGACGAAGGTGATAATGAACCGCTCTGGCTTCAAGAATGGGCATCGGTTCCGAACGGTCCCACTTCCTCCTCCCTGTGACAGTCCAGGCCGAGCGCCCGAGGAGACGTTTTGGAACCTCGGGGAACTCGGCCAGGTCGCGCTCCAAAGGCGGGCCGACGGGCTCGGCTGGCAGGGCGTCGGCAGCCGACGCGAAAGCAACGAGCCCAGGGCCGCCAGAGGCGGGGTCACCCACCTCGGCAGCTATGGCCTGGCCTAGCGCCCGCTGGCTGGCGGCCAGAGCGCGGCGCCGGGGCGGGGGCCTCTCCGCCCGCCCGAAGCGCCACCGCTCGCAGTACCGCCCGACGGACTTGACTGCCGCTGGCGCCCAGGTGGACTGACAGGCGCCCAGGCCCCACGGCGACGCGTCGACCGCGCCCACGTCCATCGACCAGCCCGCCTTCAGATCCCGCCAGAGGAGGGGCGCCAGCCCATCCCACACTGCGAGCTCGGTGCGGACGCCGCCCGGGAGCGGGGCCTCCACGTGGTACGAGGTCTGCACGAACCTGAAGCAAGCCTCGAAGAGCGCGAGGCCCTCGCGCCGCACGAGCGTGATGAAGATGAGATGGCCGAGGATGCGCTCGATGTCCGCCCCGCAGCAGCGGCCTCGCCTGAGAAGGCACCTGACAGCGAGCCGCGCACGCCACAGGCGTCTCCCCGAGGCGGACAGCCTCCCCGAGGCGGCGATGTCCCAGCCCAGGACGTTGAAGGTGCCCTCCTCCTCCCCAGCGTGATCCTCGAGCGTGACCACCAGGCCGCGGCGCTCCAGCTCGGCCGCCACCCGCGCCGCCGCAGCGCGGACGGCGACACGATCGTAGCCGAAGCTGACGAAGTTGTCCACGTACTGGAGGTGCCCGAACTCGCTGAGGCCAGGCGCAGGGCGACCGTCATGCAGCCGCTGCGACTCAGGGCAGCCCGACTGCTCCGCGATGCGCTCCATGATGGACTGGCACCACCACAGCGCCCACGACCAGCCCATCGGCACCACCTTCAGCCTGGGGAAGAGCTTGGCCGCGGGCGCGACCTGGCTTCCCCCGAGGCTGGAGACACCGACGGAGCCCGCCAGGACGGGCCGCATCACGAAGTACTTCCTGAGCTCGATGGGCAGCTCGAGGTGGTAGAACGCGTCCTTCAGGCCAACGCCCTCCACGTCCAGGATGCCCTCGGGGTCGTCCAGCTCGAGCGCGGCGAACGAGTCCCCCGTGGGCAGGGCGACAGGCGCGGGGTCGGCGAACACGACGTTGCTGCGCCTGCAGTCGATCACCATCCTGAGGCGGCCCCCCTTCTTCTTGACAAAAAATGCGTCGACCCTCACCCCGTCGTCCAGCGAGAAGTCGATCAAATTACGAGCATGCAGATCACGAGCGAAACCTTCCCAGTCCCGTGCGCACCTCAGCCGAGGGTCCGAGTAGGGCGTCTTGACAGAGCATGCGTCCAGTCGAGCGGCCGCCACGTCAGCCGGCAGCAGGCTCTGCTGAACAAAAAGCTCGACCTTGGATATCCCGCCATCGCCCCACACGTCCGAGAGCGGTACTGGAGGCACCTTCCCGTCCGGCAAGGAGACGAGCGCGGGGTCATAGCTTCCGAGGGGCGACTCCTCGACGCAGTAGCCGCCCCCGGCCACGCGAAGCTGCCGTAGCGCTTCTGCGGGAGACAGATCTCGCGGAGGAGCACCAAGTTTCTCCACAGAGCTGCTGTTGTGCGCCAGGCACTGGCGCTGGGCCAGCGACAGGGCGCCTGCTGTAAAACTGCGGTCCCGCCCGACATGAGTAGACGAGTCGTTCAACCAATTCAATGCATCCACCGCCCGAGTCGCGTCCCTCTCAAAACTGCTCCGCCGAAGATGTCGTTGCTGCACGACGCGGCTGAGCTCTCGAAAAGCCTCACCCCGCTGACGTTGAAGGTCATAAGGATAAGGTAGAGGGAACACATCACGAGGCACGCGACGACCCGGGGTGGCGGCGCTCGGGCCCGACGAGTGACTCGGACCTCTGCAGGAAGTAGTTCGGCCAGCTGGGTCCCTGCCGCTCCCAGTGGCCGTGCCTTGCTTACCCATGTTTGCGCCTGGACTCGCGCTCCTCGCGTGCCAGGCGCAGGTTCTTGTTGAGCTTCCCCTCCCGCTCGAGCTCCGCCCGAACATGCTCGATGAGGTCCGGGCAGATCATGATGGCCGTGTGGGCGCGAGTCACGCCCGAGAACGCGGCCTGCTCCTCCAACGAGAGCTTGCCGCCGATCCCCTTGCTCTCCTGGTCCTTCGCTTTGTCCCAGTGGGCGCACTCGATCGTCTGCATCCTCCTGAACTTTGTCTCCACCGACACTAGATTCGAGCCGTCCAGCATGTCGATGCAGAGGGCCTGCTTGAGCTGCAGGCTGAGCTGGTAGTGCTCCTGCACGCCCCAGTCCGAGGCCGCGAGCTTGCAGATCGACCTGAAGTGCTCGTGGTGGCCCTCGATCCCGAGGCCTTCGTTCAGGATGTAGTCCATGCACCAGTCGGCAGTGCGGGAGCCGGGGAGCCCCCAGTCGGAGGCGTCGAACTCCTCACGATTGGTGAGCTCGACCATCGCCGACCAGGTGAGCTCCCTCTTCCCCCGCTTGTTGCGGGTCACTGGCAGGATCCTCGCGTCGGCCCCCACGGCGCGCTGCAGGAACCCCGGCAGGGCCGCCGAGGTGACGTACTCCACGAAGAGGGCCTCGCCTGACGGGAGCAGGTGGAGGTCCCGATCCCCGACGCGGGAGGGCGACGGCACGTGCTCCACGATCTCGTCGCCCACCCTGAAGTCGCCCACACACGCCGCGACACGCCACACGCCGTCGTTCACGTCGGCCACCCCACCCGCGCGAGGCGTAGCCCGGGCGGCAGCAGCGCGGCCACGCAGCAGCCCCACGGCGGGGCCAGGCGGCGGCGCTGCCGGGCCTGCGGCAGCGGCCCCCCCAGGGGGGACGAGCACCTTCAGCCCGCGCAGCACCTGCAAGTCCCCGATGAGCTCCGCCCGGCGCCTGCACTCCTGGCCCGCCACCTCCTCGGCCTCGACCACGAGCTGGCGGACCTCGGCCTGGGTGGGCTCCTGCCTGAAGCCGTAGACGTCGGCCCGCCGCAGGCCGACGGGGGGCGTGGCGTACGTGCCGAACCTCGTCGCCTGGATGTCTGGATTATCCTGGATCTGGATGATATACATGTCGCCATCCGCAGTGTAGATGACGTGATCACTCCGACTGAGAGCGATCCTGCCCAAGTTAAGGTGCTGGTGCCACTTGTTCTCGCCGGCGTACCAGACGTATACCCACTGAGTGGTCGCCATCCTGGCCACCTCCCGCCGTCAAGGCACGGACAGGCGCAGCACGCGAACTCGTCGGCGTCGGTCGGCAGCAGCTCCCCAGCCCGCCCGTGACGAGCGCCCCGACGAGCACCCCCACGAGGAACAGAGAGAAGCTGAGCGTCCAGCAGCGGCACACCTGCTCCCCTGGGCAGGTCGGCGGTTCGGGGCAGGGCCCGCACGACGGCCCCGGCTGCGGCGCCTGGGCCCACTGCGGCCCGCCCAGGACGCTGGGCAGGGCCGGGCACGGCGGGATGCTCGGGCACACGAGGCTCACGTTGCAGCTCGCCGGGGCGGGGAGCGACGGGCAGGGCGGGCAGCGCGACAGGTAGCTCACCAACCCAGCGCCGGCCACATCCGCGACGCGCCCCAGCCACGGTGGAAACATCCGGCCACTCGGCCGGCCCTTGCGCCTTGAGCCCCCGAATGGCGGCGGATTGCGCAGATGAAAACCGTGCAAGCACAAATATGATGATGATGATGATGATGATGATGATGATGATGATGATGATGATGATGATGATGATGATGATGATGATGATGATGATGATGATGATGATGCTGTTTCCAAATGGGGGGAGGAGCGGCGACTCGTCCCAGGCGGTTGCCAGTGGCCCGAAAGCCTGTTGGTGTGCTGCTTGGTAACTTTCGGGAGCGCGCCAGCTGCCCAGGCAGCCAGCGTCTCCGTAAAGCATCCAGGCCAGCGGGCCTGCTGCCATGTTGGGCCTCTTGGGTCTGCCTTCGGGCCTCGGGACCGTCAAAGAACGGCCTGGGGACCCTCCTCATCCTCCTTCTCCTCCTCCTCCTCCTGCTCCTCATTTTCCGCCTCCTCTTCCCCCTCCTCCTCCTCCTCCTCCTCCTCCTCCTCCTCCTTCTCCTCCCCCGTGCTAAACTGGGCCTGGGGAATGCGTCGAGAGGTTTGGGGGCCCACAAGTGGAAAGCATCGAAGCGCCCGACGTCCGAGGATACACATGTATACCGGTCCTGACGTAAGTGAGGCCCATCCCGGGCACGAGGTCAGTGCGTACGCGCATGCGCTCTCCTGGCCAAAGCAGGTGTACAACGACGCGAAGATCGGGACAAAATCGGATCGGGATAACTCGGAATCTCTGAGAATCGGCGGGTTTGGAGGATGTATTGGGCGCCGCGGCCGCTCCAGAGCGTTCCGGTACGCTCTGAGAGCGCTCCGGAACGCTCTGGAGCGATTTATCCCGATCCTAGCCCTGTTTTAAGGTGGGCATGTGCACCGATCCGGTGCCCAGGACTGGCCGGGCCTAGAGCAGCGTGGGTGCACCGAAGGTGGAGGAGGGCGTGCTTTTTTGGGGAGCGTACTGACGCTTACCTAAACAGCTTGTCCGCAAGGGTGCTATACATCTCTGCCAAGAACCCAAGCCAAGAGGTGCGCTGCCGGATCTGAAATCGGTCGGGCAACGTGGCCTCCCATTGTCTTCCGCTGTCTCCCACTATCGATCCCTATCCCTAGAAATCCCTATCAATATCCCGACCAATACCCCTGTCCCTGTCCCTATCCCTATTCCTATCTGCCTCGACCCCTACCCCCGTCCCGCTTGTCCCTATCCTGTCCCATATCCCCACCCCTGTCCCTATCCTCACTCCCATCCCGATCCCTACATCCCTGTCCCTAGATCTCTAGCCCTCCATACCAGTCTCTCTCGCAACTGTTGAAAGAAACATGTTTGCACCATTTCGGGTTGAGCTGCGAATCGGATGGCGCTGCTGCTCCCCCGCGCCCCCGACTTTAATTTTGATAGTTGCGACACCTCCCGGAGCCCTTTCGATCAATAAATGTACATCCCATTTCAGCGTGCGCATCCGCTCTCAATGTTAAGGTCGGGGGCGGGGGGATCGTATCATCAGTTGTCGTGCCGCCCAAGTGGTGCAGACTTGTTTCTTTCAACCGTATCCCTGTCCCGATCCCATCGTGGCCCCCATCGCAACTGTGCAAAGCTGCTCTAGGGGGCAAACGGACCGACCTTGCTTTTGACCACCCTCGCGTCCAAGAGCTACCAAGCGATACCAAACTGCGGCCCGCACTGGTCATGCCGCTCGACGGGGGGGCGCGTGGTATGACTTGTTTTTGCCTAAAAGCGAAAGCGGGGTAGGTAATTCACGCTCTGATGCTCGGGGTCTCCTGCCACATCGGTGCCCAGATCTTCGGGGCTCATGGCTTCCGTGCCTGCCCCTGGCGGCCGCGAAGCGCCGGCATCTTCACGCTGTGCTGGCGAACCAGCCAACTACCCAGCTACCCCCCCAAAAAAACAACAACAGAAGAAAAACATCGCTGCCGACCAGGCCCTCCAGAAGGGCTTACAGTGGGGGCCCGACCACGAGAACCCTTCCACAAGAAACCCGCTCCTGAGACCCCAGGGCGCCCCTCGATTTTCGGCGTGGGAGCGCCACGCTCTCCAGGGCAAAACACCATCGAAACCCAAGAGACCCAGGGCACCCTGGAGGCAGGCGGGGCGCTTCTTGGCACGGGCCTCCACTGCCCGACGCCGCGATGGCGCGGGGCGCTGGCCTCCGACGCCGCGCGGGCCTCCCAGCCTTGCTCGGGCAGGGCGCTCCAACGCAGCGCGCCGCTCGTTCGCCCTCGGCCGCGTCGACCTCCGGACCACCCGGCGGCGCTCCCTCGGCAGCGCCCCGCGCCCGGGGGTCGCCGCGCGCCTGCGCGGCGCGAGCCTGCCGTGGCGGGCCCACCGACGCGAGGCAAGCGCGCTCCGCTGCTCGCGGGGCAGCTGCTCGCAGGATTCCGAGGCGGGGAGTTCTCCATGACAACCGCCTGGGGGATCGATCTTCCTGGACCTCCACAGGCGGTGGGTGGGAGCACATTCGGGCCCCCAGGGGGGCCCAAATATATCCACATCCACCGCCCGATAGTGCACCGGGACGTCGGTTCCCAGGCGGTGGATATGGATAAATCCCCGCCTCGCACACGTGGCCTGTGTCCGCCACGAGGGATGTACGATCCCTGGCGGAGGGGGAGGGCATTTTTCGGGGTTCTTGCGAGTAAGCACTTTGCGAATAGCGGAGCGGGCTCGGTGAGACGTCGATGCCGGCCAAAGCCCACCTGTGCCCAGGCCGGGCGTATACGCTGTGGCTGGGCTCAAGACAAACCCGCCCGCATACCAACATGGCAACATTGCAAACGTCAACCTGCGGAGGTCCGCGCAAACTTCTGGGACCGACGCTGAACGGCCCTCCCTGGCGCGCGGAACGCGTCGGAGGCGGCGCGAACGACGCCGTCAAAGGGGCCCAGCGGCTGCCACCGCCGATCCAAGAAGTCCGCGCGGGCCTCTGAACGTTGATGTTCGTATATTTTTCCTTCTTCGGAAATGGCCGCAACGCCCCCCTCCCCCCCCAAGAAGACCCGCTCGCGCGACAGGCAGGGTCCCCCCTGGCCTGTCTTCCAAGCGACGCCTGGCCTTGGCGACGAGGAGAATCCCCCGGAGGCCCAGGAGACGAGGTGGACGAGGAGGGAACCTCAGAGCATCACATAAGCCAGCTTCCCAACGGATGGGAAAGGGGACGGCACGACGCAACGCCGGACCAGGGGGATCTTGACAGAGTCGGGGCTCAGGCCCTGAGCCCTGAGCCCGAACCGCTCCTCCCCCTGAGCCTCAGGGGGAGGAGCGGTTCGGGGCAAGGGCGAGAGCCCTCTGCCCGCGGCGGGCGCGCTCCAGAGCCGCTGTGCTCTGCGCGCACGTGCAAGGGCGGGCCGCTCCGCTCCGCGCCGCAGCGCGCGATCGGCGGGGCGCGCCTCCGCCGGTCAACGATCGGCGAGCTCAGGATCGGGGCATGTCGGGAGGGCGAACCTCGCGAGTGGTGGCGTGTCCACCTTCCAACAGGCGCCCGTACTCGTCGTGCAGTACGCGGCGTCCGCATCCACAGGGTGAGAAGCCGCATGCTTCACAATGAGCCCGCGCTCAGGATTCGAAATGGCTATGACCACGGCAGTCCCGTTTGCGAAATTGTTGACAATTTGGGCTATACCCGCAAAGGCGGAGGCGTGCAGGTCGATGAAGAGAACGCTCACATCCACAGTAATGGCAGACTTCCCGTTGGCTGCTGCGAAATGGTCCCCATTGTGGGCTTTGTCCGCAAGGGCAGTGGAGGTATCATCAAAGACGATGAACAGAACCTCGTCATCCACAGAGCTGGCGATGATGATGCTGACAATGACGATGACGATGATGATGATGATGAAGCTGATGATGATGATGCTGACAATTAGGAGGAGGAGGAGGAGGAGGAGGAGGAGGAGGAGGAGGAGGAGGAGGAGGAGGAGGACGCAAATGCGGGGCAACCATCGGGGGGCGGCGATACATCGCCGCCAGGGGGGCCCGATAGCCCACCCCGCCCAGAGACGTATGGCTTCGCTGTCGGGGGGGCGCCGCCGACCTGTCGGCGATGTCTCGCCGACTCCAGCCCGATGTCTCCCCCCCGGAGCTCCCCCCCCCGAGCGCTGCCCCCGAGCAGGGAGGAAGCCCCGGAGCCCTCCCCGGGCACATCCTGGCCCGTCTGCCGAGCCACGCCCCGACCGTGGCGACGAGCGCCCCCCTCCCCGCTCTCCCCGAAGGCCCCAGGTGGAGAGGCGGGCGCGGAAGGCGCTGAGTGGAGGCGGTGATTTTGAGGCGGTCGGAGGGTGGTGCAGTCCCAGACCCCCTCGCGCTGTGAGAGAACCACGGCGGGAGGCTTTTCGCTCCGTTCGCCCCCCGGGGGCCCTTTACCAGGCCTCGGGACCGTCAGAAAACGGCTCGGGATGAGAAACGGGTCCGGGGGAAGGGGTCCAGACCTCTGGGGGCCGACGTTGCGACAAAAATCACGTCGTGGGCCTGTGATTTTCCCACACCGGGCGTGTCCGCCCGGTTTCGGGCCCCCGGGGCCATCACATATCGATCCCGCATTCTTGTCAAGGGAGGAAAACCACCCGGACCCGACAACTGGCGTTTACTAAACGGCCTTAGGGGTTTACTCAACAGCCCCGCCCTGTTCAATTCCCTCATTCCTTGGGCGCGTTCACTGAACGGCTTTGCTTGTCGGTGTAATTATTATGGGGGTGGATGTTCTGCCCTCTGGATTGTTCGCGACGTCGCAAACTGTTCCGCAACGCCTCATCTCGGGGGATCCAGTCGGGGCGCTGAGGAAGGAACCCTTTTCGTTGGGGATGGGCTCCGTGCCCCTTACTTGTTTCACAGTTTGCCCTAGGTTGTCCATTGGTGTTCGATGGGGAAGTCGACGTTTAGCTTGTGGAGGAGAGGGGCCTCGCTCCTTATCTAGGGTTCCCTGATCAACGCTCGGGCTGGAATCGGCCGTACATCGCCGGCAGGTCGGCGATGGCCCCCCGACAGCGAAGCCATGCGTCTCTGGGCGGGGTGATTTTCTCACAGCGCGACGGGGGTCTGGGATAGCCGCGCCCGGGTCTCGGGGACTTCCCCGCAGCGCTGCCACGCCCCCGCCTCGATCACGCGCGCGCCCTTTGCACGAGTCGGAGGCCGCGGCCCAGACGAGAGGAGGGAGGGAGGGAGGGAGGGAGGGAGGGAGGGAGGGAGGGAGGGAGGGGGAGGGAGGGAGGGAGGGAGGAGGAGGAGGAGGAGGAGGAGGAGGAGGAGGAGGAGGAGGAGGAGGAGGAGGAGGAGGACGACGACGACGACGACGACGAGGAGGACGAGGAGGGAAGGGGAGGGAGGACGGGGAGGATGTCGAGGAACCTCACATGCGTGGACCAACCTTGCACGCGTGGGCCAAGCGTTCGGAGCTGATCTGGGCAAACAAGTTCGGGCTGCACGCACCGAGGGGAACAGTATGTCCACCTTGCCCTCGCATTGGCAGCGTCTGGCACTGCTTCGCGATGCTGCGAGGGCTGGCGGCTACCTACCCGCCAAGCCCTGCCAACCAGCGCGAGTGGACATCCAAGACTGCCAGGTGAGCACTGACGCAGCGCCATCGAACTGACGCCTGACATCTGCATAGAGCGGCGTCCGTGGGGGCGAACGTCTTCCGCAGGTCCTCCCCGTCCTCCTCCTCCTCCTCCTCCTCCTCCTCCCTCCTCCTCCTCCTCTCCTCCTCCCCCCTCCCCCTCCCCCTCCCCCTCCCTCCTCCCTCCTCCTCCTCCTCCTCCTCTCCTCCTCCTCCTCCTCCTCTCCTCCTCCTCCTCCTCCTCCTCCTCCTCCTCCTCCTCCTCCTCCTCCTCCTCCTCCTCCTCCTCTCTCATCCTCCATCCCCTTCCTTTGAAACCATTCCTCCCTGTCGTGCCCCCAGACGTGCCGATCGGGCGGCCCGCGTGTTGCGCTGAAGGACCCTCCCTGCTCCTGGTCCTGAAGCTGGAACCTCGCAGCAGCTACGCGGATGGAGCTCAGGTCGTTCTCAAAACGGAGATCCCGCATTTGATCTGCGCATGCTCGCCTTAAAACCTGCAGCAACTCCACGGATGGAGGGGGCTGTTTTCCAAGTGGAGCTCCAACCTCTGCGCCGCGCACGTTCGTCTCGAACGCTTGCCATAGAGATGGAAAGCAATTCCATTTCAATCAAAACGGAGATCTCGCTCTAGCGCCGTGCGCATTCGTCTTAAGCACGTGTAACAGTTATAAGGATTGGGCAGTTCCTTTTCAACATAGGGCTCTCGCCTGAGGCTTCCTGACATTAGAAAAACACACACACACACACACGCTTCAGCAGATGAAGCAGCTGCACTGATTGAGGGCGGTTCCTTGTCATAATGGGGCTCTCAATTGAGTCTTCCTCGGGACTGATGACCATACACACAAATATGCGAGCAATGAAACGGATTGGGGGCGATCCTGGTTCAAAAGGGGGTCTCGCTGGACACTTCGCTGAACTGCACGACCATACCTTTTCGCATGGCTCGCTCTAGAAGGATGCAAAACAGTCCCTTGTTCAACACGGGGCTCCCACCTGAATGGCAATCCAATGAATAGCATACTGGTTTTCAATGGGGCGCGTCTGGCAGTGAAGAGGAAGGCTTGCAGGGACGTGTGCGGAGGGGACTTGGGACAAGAAGGTGTACTGCAGCATCGCCGACGCATCTTGGGTTTACTCTGTCCCTCCTCCTCCTCCTCCTCCTCGTCCTTCTCCACCTCCTCCTCCATTTCCTCCTCCGCATCCCCCCTTTCCTCCTCCTCCTCCTCCTCCTCCTCCTCCTCCTCCTCCTCCTCTTCCTACCCTTCTCCCTCTTCCTTCCTCTTCCTGTCCCCGGAGAGCAGGAGGTCCGGCAGCCGCGCGCCGTTGTGCTGCCCAGGGTGCGCGGGCGCGCTCGGGGGCACGAAGCGGTCGCCGCACAGCAGCCGCGGCGCGGCGTGGGGCCCCAGAGAGGCGCGGCGGGCGGGCGCGGGCTCCGGCCCCGCCTTTCGCGGGCGCGGCGAGGGGGGGGCCATCTGGCGCTGTCGGGATGTTTTCGTGGGCTGCTCGGCGGCTTCCTGAGCTCGGGATGCGATCGGGACGACGACGACGACGCCGATGCCGACGACGCCGACGACGACGAAGACGAGGAGGAGGAGGAGGAGGCATGGTAAGCCTGGCAAAACGGCCCATGATAAGGGGGGGAAGGAAAAGAAGTACGAAGAGCGGGCGGAGGAGGAAAGGAAGAGGAGGAGGAGGAGGAGGAGGAGGAGGAGTAGGAGGAGGAGGAGGAGGAGGAGGAGGAGGAAGAGGAAGGAGGAGGAGAGGAGGAGGAGGAGGAGGAGGAGGAGGAGGAGGAGGAGGAGGAGGAGGAGGAGGAGGAGGAGGAGGAGGAGGAGGAGGAGGAGGAGGAAGAGGAGGAGGAGGAGGAGGAGGAGGAGGCAGCGCACCCTGCAGGACTTTGTCTCGTTATATGGTTTCCACGATATTCCAAGCTGTGCGCTAAGTTCCCTCTCGTTGCCCTACGGCCTTCTAGTACCCACCCAAGCCCTCCTGGTGGAGACTGGTGGCCCATTTGTTCCTTGAGCCTCCTTTTCGCTTCGATGGACTTCTGCCCGCGTGGCCGCCTTGCGGGCCTCCATCGACCTGTAAGCTTCAAAGCATGACTGGGGAATACCGGCGGGCCTGCGACGGTGCTATGTTCCCAGGGGCCCGCATTTTAACACCGACATGTTCATGGACTGCACACTATTTAACTACAGGTATGCCCCGTAAGCGGTTGTCGCGAGGACCGAGCATCTTTCTTCTTCTGCCCCTGTCCATGGACGGCTGCTCCAGACGGAGCTAAGACAAGGGGAAGGGCCTCAATGTGAATGTAACGACGGGGTAACTAGTTTCCTCAAGTGTACGCCCACGTTTTTTGTATAAAAAAGGTAGTAACTCGGATGTTTCAACCTGTGCGTGCTGACTCGTTGGTTCTCCAACAGTACCTGCACCTGCCTGCAGCCCAGGCTGTTCTTTCTGACCCCTTTTGTATTCCCCTTGCGCCACTTAGGCTAGCTCCGACCTGTGCTGCATGCGCACTATGGCGCGGCCTCAGCTTGTTAATCCCCTGACCTGCTGATGCCATTGCTCTGTTTTGTGTTTCACCCCGTGGTCTTCTTGCCTCTTTCGCTCCATCTCGGCCTCGAACTTCTGGCCGCACGACCGACCGACCGAGGAGAGGAGGAAGAAGGAGGAGGATGAGGAACGCTTTGATGACCAGGGGTCGGTTCCAAAAAGGGTGGACACCCACTCGCTGGGAGAAGGAGCAGGTGGAGAAGGAGAAGGAAAAGGAGAAGGAGGGGGAGGAGGAGGAGGAGGAGGAGGAGGAGGAGGAGGAGGAGGAGGAGGAGTAGGAGGAGGAGGGGAGGAGGAGGAGGAGGAGGAGGAGGAGGAGGAGGGGAGGAGAGGAGAGGAGGAGGACAATGAGGGGCAGGAGGGGAAGGAGCACCAGGAGGAAAAGGAGGGGGAGGAAAAAGATCGAGGATCGAGGATGCACGGGAGTCCGCGGTCGACCGCGCCGCCGCGGCCCCGCGCGCGCCCACGCTAGGCGCGCGTCGGGCACCGTCCGGTGCCTGGGAGGGCGCGAGGCATGCCGCAGCAGGCGGCCCCCCCCTCACTACCACTCCAAGGCAGAACATCCCTGCGGGGGAGGGACGTTGGTCAACCTCCCACCGAACCATGAGCTCCCACAGGTCAACCTCGTACAGCACGACGGTGTCCATCAGCTGCTCGTCGAACCTTGGGCATCTTTCCTCCATTCGGGGGCCTCGTTCCATCTGGCCAGCATTGCCCAGCCTTGGGTGGCAGCCCCATCTTCAGTCTCTTCAGCACTTACGGTCCCCCCACTGGCCGTGACCCTGTCCCTGCACTCGTCGGCCAGCATGGACAATCTTCCTCGTCCGTCGCTGCTGTGCGATGCCACCAGTGCACATCTCCAACGCCAGAACTGGCCATGGGCAACGGCGATATGGTGGCTCGGGTGGATCCCCTTATCATGTATACCTATCATCTCGTTGTTGGGTACAGGTACTGCATGCCCATGATCTGCTCGATGGGTTTCGTAATGTCTTCCGACACATGTGTTATTCTTCATCCAGTCGATCACACTGTACTTGCCTGGCGATTTCCAACATTCTGTGCAAACCCACAGGCCCTTCTGCTTGTTCATGCTGTGCCCAAACACTTGTTCCAATTGCTGCCGTCGCTGTCTGGTGGCTTGTCTTGGTGCAGGTGGTGGTCGGTCATGCTTCATCGGGCCCACATCCTTGCATATCTCGAAGTTGATGGCTGCCGCTCGCCTGTGAACCTTTTTGATGCCATGCCTTATCCTTGCAGATCTCGAAATTGATGGCTGCCGCTCGCCTGTGAACCTTTCTGAGCAGTCTCTCCGTGTCGGCTAGCTGCTGCACTTCTTGCTTGATGTTGTAGTGCGCTTCTTCGGCTCCTCGTTGTGCCAGAGTGTCCGCTATTTCGTTGCCAATGTTTGTATCAGCCGACTGCTTCGTCTTGGCTATGGACTCGCTGTCGAGGTGGGAGTGGCATCTTATGACTCTGACTCCGTGGTCGCGTCCGGGTCTTCTTTGAATCCGTTGGCCTATTATTTGCCACCACCCAATCATTGTTCCTTGCGGCCTCTGGTAACGCTGCTGGTGCCAACCATTAGCCACTTGCTGACAGTCCGCGTAGATGATGATGGGACCTTGGGTCAGCATGGCGGCCCAGAACAATGCCGCATGCTCTGCTGCAGGTACTGATTGTTCGCCGTCAACTGTGCCAAAGTATCCCGCGCGTCGCGCCTTCGGCTCTTCCATCATCCAGGGAGCTACCGTCCAGCAAAACAGGCTGGGCGCCAGCGCCACGCACTGTGCCCCCGCCTCCTGTGGAAGGGGTGCCCTGGGCGCTGGCCACCTGCCCTGGCGACTTGAACCCAATGCGCGGGCCTGCCAAGCTCCGCTCCTCGCGATTTGCCACATGTTGCTCTTTATCATCGGGTTCTGGTTGTTCGCCGTCTTCTGTGTCAGAGTGTCCTTTGTGCTGCGTACATTCCACTCTTCCAACATGCAGGTTGGGATCGTCCAGCAAAACAAGCTGGGTGCCAGCACCTCGCACTGCGCCCTCGCCTCCTGAGGAGGGGGCGCCCTGGGTGCTGGTCACCTGCCCAGGCGATTTGAACCCGGGGCGCGGGCCTGCCACGCTCCGCTTCTCGGGGCTTGCCATAGACTGCTGCGCATCATCATAATACTCTGGATGATATTATTCGAAAGGCGGGCGCTCGATCCTGCAGTAACTGTCGGACATGTTCTTTGATTTCTCGGACGCTGGCCCACCGATGTGCAATGTGGACTTCGCGTTCTCGCCCATGCAGTGTTTGAAGATGTCCGAATATCGCTTGTCTTCGGTTCCTCGTTGTAGACCGTGGTCCCATCACGCATTTCCTTTGCTATCTGGTTGGCGCCCGAGGTTTGAAATCTGTCTGTGAGCTGTCGTAGTAGGTCTGCTTGTTCTGGTAATTGTAGCCATGCCTCCATGTGCGGCACACGCCACATCTTCCAGTTAATATCGCTGGTCCCCTGGTCGTTTTTTAGGTCCACCGCCCACGAAGATGTCCAAGCACCCATGTCATGTATGATGTCGAGCAATGGTTGGTTAGCTGGGTCGGGTCTTGGTAGGTATGCCTGCTCCTTGTCGGTAGCTCTCTGCTTCCCGATTGCGTGGCACCAGAGCGCTTCACATCCTGACCGTGCCATTGGTCTCTGTGTCGAGTTATGTGGCTGAAGTGCGGCGCCCCACCCAACGCGGTTGATGCGCATAGAGTTACTGGTACCTGAGCCGTCGATGTAATCACACTTGCAGTAGTGAGGCCGCATCGCTGCCATCGTGCCAGGAACTACAAGGGGTCCTCTGTGCTCGGCGCTCCAGCATGGTTGCGGCGTCGAGGCAGGAGTCCACGTAGCCAGAAGGCCTCGCTCTCAAAGTCCTGCTCCATCTCATGTAACGCCTGCTTACATATGTTCTGTGTCTTTGAGATGTCCTCCGCGTTGAGGTTGTTAGTCGTCTCGCACTCGTAGATCCTGTGCTTGAGCGTGTCGGGCTCTTTGCCGCACCTTGTACAGCTACCGTTTGTGGTATGCCCCGCCGCTCTGCGCCTTTCCCCTGTCCATCCTGCCCCGCAAGCTACTGCTTCCAATGTCCCAGCTGCTTGCTCTTCATCTTCTTTTGCGGAAGCGTTGTATGGATTTCCTGGGTGCCGTCGCGTCCATGCCGTGCTGCATGCCATTGCCAGGGTCGTGGTCTTTGGCCTTCTGCCAGAGCTGCTGGTCAATATCTTTGGCAAGGATGCTCATACTGTCCTTGAAGTCCAGAACCTGGCCGTCGGTGAATCGCCATGCTTCGCCTCTGGGATCTTACCTTTCATCTGGTTCACGTGGCTCCCAACGGATCTGCTGAAACGTGAGAATGAGGGCTCCCATCGGCCCTGATATTGAATCCCACTTGCCTCTGGGCTTCATCTGCGCGAGCCTGCTGAGGTTCGCGTGCCACCCTTGGCGTAGACGATCGCGTGCAACTGGTTCACCTTGCCAGGTGAGTATCCATTCCTTGACATGTCGTTTGGGGCATGCCGTTCCAGGTTCTTCGTCTCCATAAAACGGTGCGTTGATCGTTGACGTGCGCCTGCTTCCCGCACTGAAACCTGCCATGTCCGCTGCCTGCGCGCGTGCTGCTCGAACTCCGCGCGGGCTGAGTCCTGTTACTGGCCAATCATAGTTCTGCTTGGCTCGCAGGTTGGCGTTGAACGACATGGCCATTCTCTTCCTCCATCGTCATTTGTTCCTCGTGAAATGCCACGTGCTTGCTTGGTGCGCTTTCATCTGGTCGAGGTTGCCCTTCTCCGTCCAAGTGCAGCATCGATGCCCAGGTCCTTGACGAAACTTGGCGTCTGGATTCCAATGCACTTGCTCTTCATGTACTTTATGGTGTGTTTCTTGGTCGCGCTACAGTTCGTGGGGACCGCTGACTTGTCTGATGCCACAAATTTGGAGCCCAAGCAAGCCTGGGCCAACGTGTCAATAACCTTGGGGAACTGCTCCGTGAAATCGGCTTCAGCTCCCTCGGCTCGCGCATGTAGGTCGTCCACGAACTCCCGTGTGATTGCCGGCGGTGCTCACCTGTGGGTGATGTCCAGAATGGTGTAGACCATGGCTCGGACTGCGTGGTTGGCAGCAAGGCATACTGCCACGATGCCGTTCCATGGACTTATCGGCGCTGCATGATCTTGGCATGCCCGTGCCACTCTTGGGGGCAAGTACATCCACGTGCTCATGTGCAGGTCGACCCTCGGGTAGTGCAATTGCATGGCCCGTCTGATGAGTATGCTGAGGTCCACGCTGTCGTAGAATTTCTTCAAGTCCAGGTAGAAGGCGCCGTAGGAGGTGCACTGGAGCTTCGCGCTGGTCTCGCCCAGTGCCATGGAGAGGAGTGCTACTCTTAAGGCTGATGAGCCTTGGATGGCCGCGCCCCAATAGCCCGCCTTTTTCGGCGCGCCAGACTTGTCCCCTACCTAGGCTCTGCCTAGAAGGGTTCGTACTGTCTTCGCTTAAAAGGCCGGGCAGTGGAAACCGCTCCGGGCGGCTCCCCCGGCCCCCTGGGAGCCAAGCAAAAGCAACAGCAAAGGTAAAAGCAAACGCGCGGTTCCCCCAGTTGCGCTCCCTGGGCGCCAAGCGAAAGCAAAAGCAAAGGCAAAAGTGAAGGCAAAAGCGAAGGCAAAGCAAACGCATAGCATAGCATAGCATAGCATAGCATAGCATAGCGCAGCATAGCATAGCGCAGCATAACACCGCATAACATAGCATAGCCTAACCTAGCCTAGCCTAGCCCAGCATAGCATTGCGCAGCAAATCATAGCAAAGCATACATAGCAGAACATAGCAGAGCATAGCACAGCGCAACATAGCATCCACTAGTGCTGCTGGTATATATAACGTGTATATATATAAATAAAGTTACACGTGTAAAGCAAAAGCAAAACCTATGCGAAAGTGTAAACCTATATGTAGATGTAGGTGTAGGTGTACATGTGGATGTCCGTGTAGATGTAGATGTAGATGTAGATGTAGATGTAGATGTAGATGTAGATGTAGATGTAGGTGTACATGTAGGTGTATATGTAGATGTATGTGTGAGTCTCGCTGCTGATGTATATGTAGATGTAGATGCAGGTGTAGATGTAGATGTAGCTGTAGGTGTAGATGTAGATGTAGGTCGAGATGTAGATGTAGGTGTCGATGTAGATGTAGGTGTATATATATATATATGTAAATATAAGGAACTCCCCAGTGCCCCGCCCCCATCTCCGTGCCGCCTTGCTTTTGCTGCTGTCTCGGCGACTGGCTGCCTGCTTCTGCTGCTGCTTCACTTACGGCGTGGCGTCGGCGGTTCTGGCGCTACTACTACTACTACTACTACTACTACTACTACTGCTACTACTATTACTACTACTACTACTACTACTACTGCTACTACTATTATTAATACTACTACTAATAATAAAAATAATACTACCGCTACTGCTACAACTACGACGACGAGGAGAAGGAGGGGGGCGGCGTTTACCGCCCCTACTAGTGTTGCTTTACTAGAGGGTCCAACTCCTAGGTGGGGTCGCCCTGGGATAATGCTATGTTTTTTGTTTGTTTTGCGATCTTGCCCCATAACCGCATTGGGAAGGGTAGTGGGCCAATCGGTCGTTCTTCTCCTGCTGCGTTCGATCCTGCCTTGGCTAGTAGGTGGTACCAGACGTGGTGTAGAACTGGCGCGGCCAGCTGAGCTTCTTCCCACACAGGTTGATGATAGTCACCAGACTCTGCCTGGCTTCTGCAGGAAGGGCTCGTAGTTCGGGTGGTTGCCATTGGTCAGCTCCCCTTGCCGTCGTTGGACTGAACGTGGGTATTGCTGCCTTCGAGGTTCTACTGCCTTCGCTGCGGTAGTTCTTCTTGAACTGCTTCGAAGGGTTCTTGCATGGCCTGGCGTATGCCGCTTTCTTGGTGCTGTCTCTGCCATCGCGTTTTCCACATGCCAGCTCGGCAGCCAGCGGCTTATCGCGACGCTCTGGTCTCCTGCTGGGCGATGGGATCAACAGCCGTGTCTGGTAGGTCTCTTCGCTCATGTTTGCTCAAGAACCTGCGTGCGTCCTTCGTGCTGTTCGAGGGCGCAGAGCGGACCCACTGTGATACTTGTTCACGGATACCCTTTCCAAGCTTGTCGCCCATGCCACTCATCTCTGACTCGCGTTGCCTCCGTTGCTTCTGCTATTTCACCAATGTTTTCCATTGTGACGTCTGGGTCTTCATCTTGTCGTAACCTCGTGACGCGCGGTGCAAGCTGGTAGGCCTGCTGGTCAAGGTAGTCCATATCCGCTGTGTTCGTCTGCTCGCTCTGCTGAATCTGGGCTACCATTGCCTCAATGATGCTGCGTGTCGCTCGGAGATGTCGTCCGCTATCTTTGGGATGCCTGCATCATAGAAGCTCGCCATCTCGGCACCTCTGATATAATAGATTCCAGTTCGTGCTATGACGTCGCCGCTGATCTGCTCTGGCGTCACCATCCTTTTGTGCCCTTGGCGTGGTGCGTGCACGGTACTTTAACGCACTGCGTGGGCTGCCCTCGCCGCGCTCTTGGCCGCGTCGGAGCTTCTGTGATGGTAGCCAGCATTCTTTCGGCCGCGTTCGCCCACCTGCCGTAGAGCTGGCCCGGCGCGTCGCCCATGTTCAGGCCCCGCTGGTAAGCTACAGAAGTCTGAATCCACTGCGGGGCCTTCTTGATCTTGACCTCGCGCTCTCTGTTGCGTATATCGTCCCAGAAGCTGCCGTCGCATTGCATAGGCACTATGGCCTTGAAGTGCGCGTCAAGCAGGCCGTCATCCATATGGCCAGCTGTGTCTCCGTGCGCTTGGTGTTATTGATGCTGTTGTCGGTCTCGCTGCTGACGTTTGGGCCCTTTCTCGCGTCGTAGCTCCATTGTTGAGATCGGCCTTTCGGTAGGCAGCATGGGCTTGCGCATGGTAATTAGCGCTGGCCTGGCCCACAATTCAATCGCGATGCCGTTGTGGGGAGACCATGGCACCGCATGCTCAGCGCGTACTGTTCTTAGTAGGGGTCGTAAGTGTGGTATAGTGGCGCAATCAATCAGCCGTCCTGATCCGCTGCTGCAGGTGTGCGAGACGCTCTGGGGTACGACGGCTGCGCCTCCCAGCAATTTCAACCGTGGCGTGTCTGCCAGCTCCGGCGGCGCGTCGTTGACATCCCCACAGACCAACCACGGCACTCCTGGCGATCTGCAGAAGGCGTCGCATCTTCTTGATGTTCTCACCTGAGAAACCGATGGACGCTGCGAGGTAAATTGTGATAATCGCCACGCCCTGGCCCTTGAGCCTCCACATGACGATCGAGATGCCATGGGCCTCCTTGGCAAAGATGCTGTGTCCTGTGGCATCTGGCGCATGGGCTCGCGCGTCATGATGCCGGCGGCGCAATGTGCGCGTGCCTCCCAAGGTCCCTTTGCTTGAACGCGGCGATTGTCTCGCTGGTGCCCACGTGCCATGGGATCGCCATCCTTGGCGAATCAGCCTGGTCGTCTCGATCTCAGCGGCAGGTCCACGTAAGTGATGCTCGCACATGGCGATCATGTCGTAGTTCTTGTAATCCTCTATGAATTGTTTGGCGGCCTCATTGCACTGGGTACAGTTGACCACGAAAAAGGATGTCAGTCTGCTTGCTGCCCTTGGAATGTTGTCTGTTCTTGGGGTGCATAACGGCAAAATACCCACTACTTGGATGGGCCCGCGTCATCTTCTCTCCGACAGTGCTCGGTCTCGACGCTGCGCGGCGCCCCCTTCCATCATCTGCGCGAGTAGAAGCACTCAACTCGATGATGTCCACCTCGTCGTCAAACCAAACAGACCTGCCGCAACCTCTGGGTTCTTGATGCAGGGCAGCAGAGAGCAGGGTTGAGCCTGTACCTTGGACAGGATTAGGCTCATCCCCCCTCTGAGCCTGCCCTGAGATATTGTGGATGTCGTAGTACAGGGTCTGGCTGCAGTTGCCCTCGCTCTTGATCTTCAACTGCTTCTGGTTTGGGTTGCGCTGGCTTTGACGCTGTCGATGGTGCTGACGCTGCCGCCGCGGCTCCTGGTAGGCGTGCCGCTGGTGCTGTGCGCGTTCTCGCTTTGACCTTCGCCAGCTGTGCCAGGTACTGCTCGAACTGGTCAGCGTCGGCGAGGTCATGCTGGGACGCCAAGGCCACCTCAGGTTCTGCAGCTCGAGGTGCTTCAGGTCGTATTTCGACTTGTTGTGCTTTACTTGCTTCTCCCCCTGGTACTTCTGTATGTTGTGTTCCTGCAGCGGCCGTCCTTTTCTTGGTTGCCTGCGCCGTGTTGCGCAGGCTGGTGGCCCGATAACAGCTTCCCTCTTCTGCTGGATATATTCTCGCGCCTTCTGGCAATCGCCCTGGATGGTCTCGTGTTCTCTTTTCTGGTTAGCGTCCAGCAGGGCGATCTCGTCGTGCGATAGCGTGGGAACTCCTCATCCCCGTCTGGTTTCATCTGGTTTCTCGATGTTCTTGCTCCGCTCATCGCTGGTTTCACCCACTGCCGCCTGCGCCTCCGCGAATCATGTCTTGGCATCTGAGAGCTCCACCATGTTCTCACCAAGCTTCCTGAGCATGTCATCTCTGTACTCGGTGGCCCGTTGCAATTGTTTGGCAAGCTTGGCCTGGTACTTCTGTACTCGGCTGAGATCTGCAACTGCCTGCTGGAATAGTTGTCCTGTGGACGGTACTGTGGGTACTACAGGAGATGCGGGTACTGCCTCTGGGCACGCCAATGCAATCTCATCCAGCTAAGCTTGGTCACTATCAGCTTGTGCTTGGAGGTACTGCTTCCGCGTGAACTCGACCATGGCACTGTTGCTGGTCTCGTTCTGCTGGTCGCCCTCTGACTTGTTAACTGCTGGATCCTTCCACTTATGTCCGCATGTCTAGCCGTTGGTCCACCCTGGCTTGCCCATCCTGTTGCAGTAAACCCAAGTGCCACTGCCCGTTGGACACACAGGACAAACAATATACTGTGTAGCCTTCTGGCCTTTGGTGTTCGGGGCTCGGGTCTTGCTGGCCGATCGAGAAGGTGTGCGTCGCCAGGGCGGCGGCGTCGTATCCCACGTGTCGCTGTCATTCTGCCAGCCTCGACCTCGCCCCATTCGAAATTGTGCAACACGAGCTTCAGCAGCGGCACGTTCTGGCCGCCCCCCTCCAACCGCGGGCCAACGCGCAGCTGGCGCCCCAGCGCATGCCAACGCCGACGGTGCGCGCCGTGTCGCCTCGGCCCCGCGCGCGGCCCCATGGGGCAGCTGCGGGCCGAAATGGCTTGAGAGGGGGGAGGAAAACGAGGACGAGGAGGAATGGGAGGAGGAGGAGGAGGAGGAGGAGGAGGAGGAGGAGGAGGAGGAGGAGGAGGAGGAGGAGGAGGAGGAGGAGGAGGAGGAGGAGGAGGAGGAGGAGGAGGAGAGGAGGAGGAGGAGGAGGAGGAGGAGGACGAGGAGGAGGAGGAGGACGAGGAGGAACAAAAAAAAGGAGGAGGAGGGAAAGGAGGAGGAGGAGGAACAACAAAAAGGAGGAGGAGGAGGAGGAGTAGGAGGAGGAGGAGGAAGAGGAGGAGGAGAAGGAGAGGAGGGGAAGGAGGAGGAGGAAGAGGAGGAGAAAGAGTAGTTAGTAGTAAGTGTAGTTAGTAGTAGTAGTAGTAGTAGTAGTAGTAGTAGTAGTGAGTGGTGGTGTGGTGGAGGTGGTGGTGGTGGTGGTGTGTGTGGTTAGTAGTAGTAGTAGTAGTAGTAGTAGTAGTAGTAGGTAGTAGTAGTAGTTAGTAGTAGTTAGTAGTAGTAGTAGTAGTTAGTAGTAGTAGTAGTAGTAGTTAGTAGTAGTAGTAGTAGTAGTAGTAGTAGTAGTAGTAGTAGTAGTAGTAGTAGTAGTAGTAGTAGTAGTAGTAGTAGTAGTAGTAGTAGTAGTAGTAGTAGTAGTAGTAGTAGCAGCAGCAGCAGCAGCAGCAGGGAAGGTAGTAGTAGTAGTAGTAGTAGTAGTAGTAGTAGTAGTAGGAGGAGGAGGAGGAGGAGGAGGAGAAGGAGGAAGAGGAGGAGGAGAAGGAGGAGGAGGAGGAGGATGAGGAGGAGGAGGAGGAGAAGGGCAGCGGCTCGAAGGCAGCGGGGCCCCGCCTCCACGGGCGCGGCGGGGGCGCGGCGGGAGGCCTCGGACACGAGCCTGCGCGGCGTCGTCGTCGTCGTCGTCGTCGTCGTCGTCGTCGTTGTTGTTGTCGTCGACGTCGTCGTCGGCGACGGCGGCGTCGGCGGTTGACTAGCTCGTGGCAAGATATCAATTCATCGATGGTTGCCCTCCTCCTCGTCCTTCTTCCTTGTCCTCCTCCTCGTCTCTCCCTCCCGCCCTCCCTCCCTTCCCGCCCGGGACAGCCGCGCGCCGCGAGATGCTTCCGGCCAGCGCCATGGCGACTGGCCGAGACCGCCCCTGCGCGCGGCCGTGCGCAGGCTCGGTTCCGCGGCCCGAGTCGTTGCATGCGCGACGTGGCTAGCCTCGCTCGCGCAGTCGCTGCTGCCGATGCCCAAGCTCGTTCTCGTGCTCGGCCTGAATTTCAGCCGGACATCCAGATCGATGACATGCCTCCGATTGTGGACCTGGTTGCTGCGGCCGCTGGCGTGGCCCCTGGCGCCCCCTGCCCTGCTGTACCCAGGAGTGCACCCTGCGCCCCGCCGCGTTCCTCGGCGAGCGCTTCGCGCCCGCTGCCGCAGCTACCGGTGCTGCCGCCACCACCTGCACATGATGCTCCCAGACTGCCGCCGATCTGTCTGCTGCCGCCACCCGCACATGACGTTCGAGAGGATGAGCGTGTTCTGCCTCGTGCCGGCCCGCCTGCGCGTCCCGATGGCACTGCGTCTCCGGAGGCTCCGGAACGTGCTGCCTCGCCACCGGCGCTGGCGGAGGCGGTAGCTGCCCCGCCCTCGGCGCTGGCTGCGGCCCCGGCGCTGGTAGTGGCGTTGGCCAAAGTCTTGCGCAGCCGAGGGCCTGTTCCCGTGGCTCGCCTTCCCGATGAGTTCGCGGCCATGTTGTGGCGGATTCGCCTTGGCTTCCTCATGCAGGATGCGGGCGAGACGGATGTTGCAGCCAGCCTAGGCAAGTGGCCCCAGTTCAAGGTGCACAAGGACAACGATGGGACCTCCATGGCGCAGCTGGCACATCCCGGCGAACCAGCCCTGCCGCATGCAGCGGCCCAGGATCGTGGATCTCCTGGTGATGTTCAAGAACCTCGGGATTGTCCTCTACGCACTGCGCCGGAGCTCCCTGCTGGTGCTGCGCCCCCGGAGGTGCCATGTCGCGGGGCGTTTGGCGCGGCCACTTCTGGCGCTGCTGCTGCCGGGGCCGAGGCTCTCGAATCTGGAGCTCCTTGTGGCGTTGTCCACGCTCCTCGTGATCGTGACCTGCGCCCTACAACGCGTCTGCCTGCTGGTGCTGCGCCCCCAGAGGCACGAAAGCGGGTGAGGTTCGCGGTCTCCGCTTCCGGCGCTGCTGCTGCCGAAGCAGGGGTTCAGGATCACCTCGATCATGCTCTTCGCAGCTCAGAGCCGCGGCTACCTGCTGGAGGTGCGGTCGGCGCTTCCAGAGCTGCTGCCGCCGCGGCCGCGGCCTCGCCTCCGACACGTGGATAATCCAGTGTGGTTCGCGATCAACGTGACAGCGCTCTACGCCCTGCGAAACGATCAAGTGCTGGTGCTACGCCTCCGGATGCACCTGGTCGGGCGCCGTCTACAGCTGCCGCTTCTGGCACTGCTGCCGCCGCGGCCGAGGCTCAGAACCTGGAGCTCCTGGTGTCGTTCATGGTCATCGTGATGGTGCTCTACGCCGTGTGCCACCGCATGCTGCAGGTGCTGCCCCCCCGGTGAGACCGAGGCTCGAAGCGTGCGATGCCTCCGCCTCCGGCGCTGCTGCTGCCATGGCCGTGGTTCCGGACCGTGGTGCTCGCGGTGCTGTTCATGACAATCACGTTCCCCCACTGATCCTTTTGTCCTCCAGCAGGCCACCATTTCAAATTTTCGACTTGCAGTGGAAATGGGCCCGAATGCAACGCAGATCTTATTCGATTCGCGGAGCGGTTGCGAAGTCGGCCGAATCGAAGCGTGAGCTGACGGCGTGCCTTGACCGAGCTGTCGCCGATGCCATATTTAACATGTGCGTGCGCTGGTGGGTCCGGGCAGGACCAATGCATGTGCCTGCTCCTCCCCCTCCTCAGACATTCAGTTACGATGATATGCTTGTCAATGCGCGCCTGGCCCAGCTTGGCCAATAGTTGCACATGTGGAGGACTGGCTGGGAGGATGGTAGGAGGACGGGGGATGGAGGGTAGTTGGACGTCGCCGAGCTTCTTTGTCGTGCCAATTCTGCCCTCCCGCGCCCGCTCTTCCTTCCCCTCTCAGGAAGACGAGCTGTTGTTGTACGTTCCTTGTGCAGCACCGCCTTACAGGAGCTCAGTCGGGTCGGAGTGGTCAAGCAGCCTACTCGCGACCCTCCCCCTCGGTCTGCCCTCCTACCGAGCTGGAAGTTTTGGATCTGCGTCCCAATATTACTCTCGCCTCTCGGATCGGTCTTGCCCCTTATCCTTCCCTTCCGGTGCAGAATGAGAGCTACGTCGAGCTGGCCATTAGCCGTGCCAGCGCCGTGCAGTTCCGTCCAATCTAGGGGTAGGTGGGGACAGGACGGGGGCGGGGAGATTCACGGGCGGGGAGATTCACCGAACCTTGGCGCCCGTGTTGCATGTACGTACTGTTGCATCGTTCCCAATTGCCACAGCCAACGTCTGCAGCTAGTGAGTGCCGCACTAAGCTGACCGTCTCCTCGGCGAATCAGAGCGCAATCAAAAAAAATCCCTCCCCGCCCGCCACCACCCTCCCCTGCTCTTCCTTCATGCTCCTCCTCATGCTGGCCCCTGCTCCTAGCCTTCCTTGCTCCTCTTGCTCCTCTGTCTGCTGCTGCTGCTGCAGCTGCTGCTGCTGCTGCTGCTCCTCCGTCCTTGGTTCCCCCATCCCATCCCAACCGGTGGTTACCATCCCCCCGCTGAGGGAGTCATCGGGTTCTCGTTTGCGAATGCGGCGGGTGGTCCGTCCTCAAAATCGCACACTCGCGCACACTTTTTCCCAACAGCTCATTCTCAGCTGCACTGATAGAGGGCGCATTGCCTCCAAATCGCTCTCGCTTCGGCGCCGAGGGTAGTCTCCGTACCATACAGCAGCTACACGCGTAGAGGGCGATTCCTTGTCGAACGCTTCGTGCTATGGCACATTGCGGTCGAATGTTATGGAGACCGTTGGTTTCCTGTGGTTTAGCACGAAGGGGTTCTCACCATTCCAGCCCCGCGGACGCTCGCCACAGTGAAGCGAACACCAGAACGGACGTGTGAGAAAAAATGAGACCTGAGAGAGTTGCAGCATCAGTGGTGCGTGCTGGGTGCCTGGTCCCCCTCCTGCTCTTCATCCTCCCACAACACCGAGAAAGAAGGTGGTCCGTTACGGGGGTTACTCGGGTGCCGCCGAGCGATCTAAACCAGCACCACCCGCAGACGGAACGTGGCCGCCCTGGGCCTGAGAGCCAGCAGTCGACACGGAGGCCCGCCAGTGAGCGCTGCTGTTCTTCGTCCCGCGGACCAGCATTACGACAAGCGCCAGCCGCTGATACACTTTATCGTAACCAGGGGGCCGAAAAAACACTCTCGTAATAAGCACCCTGGCAAGCGAAGCACTTTCAGTAAACGCACCCAGGGCAGGGCTGGTTAGTAAACGCCCAGAGCTTGGTAAACGCCCGTTGTTGGGGGCGGGGTGACTTTTCCTCCCTTAAGCATCAGAAGACGTCTCTTCGCAGCTCAAAACTGGCGCCGCCCGCTGGGCCCAGCGGCGACCAGCCCCGGGCCACCCTGGGCTCTTCATCTGTGCAGTGCTCCTGTTTGGGCAAGTGGACCCTGACACCCGACGTTGCGGAAAATCTGCAACGTCGCGAAAAATCACGACTGTTATCCTGGACCCCATCTTTCTGCGGTATTTCTCGAGCCAGACCGATCTGTGAGGGTCCCGGGGCCCGAAGCCGGGCGAAACTGCCCGGGTAAGAAAAAATGATACTTCGCTGCCGGCACGCTTGTACGTCGTCGTCGTCGTCGTCGTCGTCGTCGTCGTCGTCGTCGTCGTCGTCGTCGTCGTCGTCGTCGTCGTCGTCGAGGTTGTCGTCGTGGTCGTCGTCCTCGTCCTCGTCCTCGTCCCCGTCTTCGTCCTCGTCGTCGTCCTCGTCGTCGTCGTCGTCGTCGTCATCGTCGTGGTCGTCGTGGTCGTCCTCGTCCTCGTCGTCGTCGTCCTCGTCGCCGCCGTCGTCGCAGCTCACCGTCCGTGGGCCCAAACGAGGCCGTGGGGCCACGCCCTGGCCGCCAAGAGAGGGGGGGGGAGAGGAGGCGAGCGCGGGGGCCTCTCTCGCGGTCGGCGCCTGTGTTTCCGGCTCGGAAAGGAGACGAGGACAGCCACGGCCAGCCTCCACCAGGCTCGAGAGCCGCCCCCTCGACGAGCCGCCAAGATGCGGCGGCGAGGCTTAGGTCGGGCGTGTCCCCCTACAGGCGGACTTTGGACGACAAATCCAACATAGTCAAAAGATACCCCCAACATGCAAAAAAAACATAATCATAACATAGTCCCCCGACTATGCTTCTACTACTTTGGGATATTCCCCCTGTAGAGGGACAGGCCCGACGTCAGGGAGGAGGAGGAAGAGGGAGGAGGGGGAGGAGGAGGAGGAGGAGGAGGAGGAGGAGGAGGAGGAGGAGGAGGAGGAGGAGAGGAGGAGAGCGGGAGGAGGAGGAGGAGGAGGAGGGGAGGAGGAGGAGGAGGAGGAGGAGGAGCAGGAGAGGAGAGGAGGAGGAGGAGGAGGAGGAGGGAGGAGGGGAGGAGGAAAGGAGGTCTCGGCGAAACGGCTGCCGGCTCCCCGTCCCTCCTGTGGGACTCTCCTGTGGCCCCGTGTGAACCTCGATTTGAACCCTCTGGCAAACCGATTACTCCTCCTCCTCCTCCGCCTCCTCCTCCTCCTCCTCCTCCTCCTCCTTCTCTTCCTCCTCCTCCTTCCTCCTCCTCCTCCTTCTCCTCCTCCTCTCCTTCCTCTTGATGGTCAGGCCCTTCCTTCCCTGTTTGCCGAGCTATGGGGGCGCCGAGCCGCCCGAGGCCCTCCCTTCTCCTCCTCCCCGCCTCCTCCTCTTCCTCCTTGTCCTCCTCCTTGTTCTCCTCCTTGTCCTCCTTGTCCTCCTCCTCCTCCTCCTCCTCCTCCTCCTCCTCCTCCTCCTCCTCCTCCTCCTCTTCCAGTCAGTGAGGACATCTGACAAGGAACCCTCAGACCATGAATCCAGGCTCTGGCAGCCGGTGGCACGCCAGCTGCGGCTCGGCCGGGGCCGTCATCGCCGCCCTCCTCACCAGAAGGGCGCCTCGTGGGCACATCCGCCGGCCTGAGTCTCTCAATGAGTCTCTCGCGACTTCTGCGTGGCTTTTGCTATACTTTGCCGCGTGTCGTCGTCGTCGTCGTCGTCGTCGTCGTCGTCGTCGTCGTCGTCGTCGTCGTCCTTCTCGTACTCGTCGTCGTCGTCGTCGTCGTCGCCGTCGTCGTCGTCGTCGACGTCCTCGTCGTCGTCGTCGTCCTCGTCCTCCTCCTCCTCCTCTTCCTCCTCCTCCTCCTCCTCCTCCTCCTCCTCCTCCTCCTCGTGACGTTGGAGGTCTCGATCGTGCCTCCTTCGCGGCGCGACCCCCCCCGCCGGGCGCGCGGCCTCCCCCGGCCGAATGCCGCGCTGAGCCGCGGCAGGGGCCCGGGCGCGCCGGCGCCCAGCGCGCCGGCGGCCAGCAGGCAGTGGCCCGCGAACCGCGGGGCCATGGGCGCGGGCGGGGGGGGGAGGGCGAGAAGGGGGGGATGGCGAGGGAGGGGAGGGGAGGGACGGGGGGGAGCGAGGGGGGGAGAAGGGGGAGGAGGGAGGGGCGCGGGCGGGGGGGGGGAGGAGGAGGGCGAGAAGGGGGGGATGGCGAGGGAGGGGGGCGGGGGAAGGGGGGTTGGCGAGGGGAGGGGGGGGGATGGCGAGGGGAGGGGGGAGAGGGAGGGGGAGGAGTGCAGGCTCGGTGCGCTCGCGTCACATCTGACGTCCTGCCCCTCCCTCCCATGCCTTACCAGGGCGTAGATATCCTTTCTATTCGCGCAGTCGGATGTCGAGCAGGGCAATGATCCCGAGAGGGTGTGCAATGCATCGTAGAGTACGGCATCGCAGGGCGTAGAAGAGCACGGCAGAGCGTAGTATGTCATAGCATGGCGTGGCGTAGTGAAGGATTGCATCACCAAGCACTGCAACGCAACTAATGGCATCGCGCTGCGGCACAGAACAAAACATGGCAGAGCACGGCGCTGAAGATCAAAGCGTAATTATCATGGCATAGCATGGCGTGGCACTGCGTAGTCGCAGCTGATGGCGTGGCATCGCACAGCGGAACACCACATAGCTTTGCATTGCATGCCGTGGCATGGCACTGGAAATAATGATGCCACCGCTGCAACGGGAGCACGATTCGGAACGAGCGGTGGCCCGAAAATGAAGCCAGCGCCTCAGCGAGCGCAGCATTTTGAAAAACAAGCCAAGCGAAAACCCGTTTCCCGGGAATCCTGTGTGTAAAAAACCGTACGCGGAGGGGGGCCGGCCATCTCCCGGACGTCACCAGGGGAGAGAGGAGAGTAGTATTCACATGGTGAAATTGTCGAGAGGGGGGAGGGGGAGGAGAAGGGGAGAGAGAGAGAGAGAGAGAGAAAGGGGGAAGGGGGACGAGAAGGGGAGAGGGAGGGGAGAGGGGGGAGGGGGAGGGGGAGGGGAAGGGGAGAGGGGGGGAGGGCAAGTTAGGTGCGCTCGCGTCAACATCTGACATCCTACCCCTCCCTCCCATCCCTTACCATGGCGCTAATTTTCTCTATCCGCGGACGCGTGTCGTAGCGGACCTGTGGCTCCGCGCGCGTGTGCGTAGTGGGTGGTGGTGCGCGTGCGTGCGTGCGTGTGTGCGTGGTTGTGGTTGTTGTGGTGGTGGTGTGTATGTGTGTGTGTGTGTGCGTGTGTGCGCGTGTGCTGTGGTGTGACGTGGTGTGGCGTCTTGGTGGTTTGGTGGTGGGCCAGGTGCGTACGTGCGTGATGGCGGTGGTGGTGGTGGCGGTGGTGGTGTGTGTGTGTGTGTGTGTGTGTGTGTGTGTGTGTGTGTGTGTGTGTGCGTGTGTGCGTGCGTGCGTGTGTGTGTGTGTGTGTGTGTGCGTGCGTGCGTGTGCGTGCGTGCGTGTGTGGTGCGTGCGTGCGTGCGTGCGTGCGTGCGTGCGTGCGTGCGTGCGTGCGTGCGTGCGTGCGTGCGTGCGTGTGTGTCTGTGTGTGCGCGCGTGTGATGTGGTGTGACGCGGTGTAGCGTGGTGGTGGTGGGTGGGGTAGTGCGGTGGTGGTGGCGGTGCGCGGTGGTGGTGCGCGTGCGTGCGTGCGTGCGTTGGCGGTGGGTGTGCGTGCGGCGGGGCGGGGCGTGGTGCGGCGCGGTGGTGGCGGGCGGATGGGCGCGCGAGAAAGAGGCCCGCGCTGGGGCGAGAACGCCATCCTGAACGACGGAGGCCAAACACCGATCCGAAAATGAGGCCCACGCTGCAGCGGGAGCACGATTCGGAACGATTCGGGAGCAGAAATGAAGCCGGCGCCTCAGCGAGAGCAGCATTTTGAAAAAAACGCATGCGAAAACCCAACTCCCGGGAATCCTGTGTGTAAAAAAACAGTACGCGGGGGGGGGTCGGCTACTTTCAGGCCGCCTTCGGGGGAAGAGGGAGAGTAGTATTCATATTGAGTAATTGTGGAGGAGAAGGGGAGGGGGAGAGGGAAGGGGTAGGAGAAGGGAGAAGGGGGAGAGGCAGGGGAGGGGGGAGAGGGGGAGGAGGGCAAGCGAAAGGCGCTTGCGCCACATCCGACATCCTACACCTCCCGCCCATCCGTTCCCTTTTGCGCTCGTTTTCAAGCACATATCCGCCGACGGGTATCATCGAGGACTTGGAAGGACCCTATTATGTCATGCGCAATCACTACCCCCATTTTTGGTTTGAAGCGTTATTAGTGATGTGACCATTCATGTGCTAGAATCGGGAATTAGAGATTTAATGGATCCGCGTTTGAGTGCGCATGACATGCAAACATGTTACGATTGAAACCGATACAACGATGAAAACAAACTCGAAACGCCCGGAAACAGTCAAAACACAAACAACTCTGGAAATCAACAAACTTCGAATACTTTGAAAATCTAGAAACTACGAAAACAAATAAAAACTTCATAACCGCAAACTCTTAAAACCATTTCCATGAACAAACCGCATCAATCTCTTATACGCAAAGCAATGAAAACCTAAAGCCTTCAAAATCTGAAAACAAACAAAAACGTAATAACTCTGCAAACCCGCAAAACCTTGACATACAAATCAAAGGTAATGTCCGACGTACTTGTGATAAAGAAATGCTGTGAATGAGAGGAACTGCGCACATTGGAGGAGGAAACGGCGGATGAGCAAGAGTAATATGAGGAGGATAAGGAAGGATTTCGACGAGGAGGAACAGCAGCAGCAACACTACCAGGATGACAGGGGAAGGCGGGGGAGGGGAATGGGAGGGAGGCGAAAACGATGAGGAAACACTCGGATCCAGAAATGTGTCCCGCGCAACCACTCTTCCTCCTCTTCCTCCTCCTCCTCCTCCTCCTCCTCTGTTCCTTTCTCCTTTCTCCTTCCCCTTCCACCAATAATGGGTGCCCCCTTTTTTCCCGTGAATGCTGCTACATGTTCCAATTTAAAGTGGCCTGCCGAGCAAGTGTTTTTGGATGGGTTCGTGTGGATACGCGACGCGTCAAACTGTACGATCCTGGAACTTGACAATTCCAGTAGCTACAACGATGAAGGCGAATGGTTTTCAACAGCCACCTCTCGCCTTAGCGTCGCGCGCGCTCGTCTAGAGCGACTTGCACTAATTACGAACATGGAGCGCTTTCGTCCGAGCGCCGCGCACATTACCATTAAACGCTTTCAGCAACAACCGCAACAGAGGACGGCTCTTTTAAAACAGGCGGCCACCCCCGTAGCGCCGCGCGCACTGGTTGCAAACGCCCGCCTGGTTGCCAAGGTCGAAAGCGGGCGCTCTTTCAACGTTGAGCTATCGCCGGTGCGCCGCGCGCACTCGGCTCGACGGCTGGCGGCAGCTGCGCGTATGAAAGGCGGCTCCTTGTCAGAATGCGGCTCTCACCCCGGCGCCGCGCGCGCTCGCGAACAACAGAAAGTGCAACAAGTAGATGGATGGAGGACGGGTCCTTCTCAAAACGGAGCTTCGCTTGAGACTTCCGCGACAGCGCGATAACGTGTAGGATTGTGCGGCCGTTGCATGGATGGTGGGCGTGCCATCATCAAACTTCGGCTGTCGCCTGTTATCTTCGAGCAATCAAGCCGCGCGTTGCGGACGGTGAAATTGCGCCAGATGGCGGCGCGCAGCTCTCGTGGGAAAGTGGCGGGTTCGAGGCCCTCGCCGGCAACCCAGCTGACGCCGTCGAGGGCCAGCCTGCCAGAGTGCCGAACTGACGCCTGCACGTCACGTCCGCGTTGAACGGGGTTTGAAGGGCTTCTGTCCCTTGGCTGAGGCGGCGAAGGACAAGAAGGCCATCTTGTTTGGTCGGTGGGTGGGCGGCTCGGATTGGGCGTCCGATTGCAGACGCCGAGCCTGGATCGCTACGAAAGAGGGGGGATCAGAGAGGGGAGGACGACGGCGACGGAGGAGGGCTGCCCCCGCGCTCGCTTGGCCGACGGGATCCAAGGTCTCGCGGGCAGTGGGCGCGACTTGGAGCCAACGTGATGGTTTTCAATCAAGTATGGCTTATCTGCGAGCGAGCAAGTATGGGGACCGCAGGCGGCACAGATGCACGCGCAGGCTGCCCCCCGCGGTCGTTGGGCCGACGGAGTCCGTGGTCTCGCGGGGCAGAAAACTGCATTGGGACCAACGTGGTGTTTCTTCAGCCAACCACGGCTTACGCGTGCCTTCTTGCGCGTTGCTTGTGGGCCTCTGGCGGCCCGCTCGCGCGCAGGCTGCCCCGTACTCGCTGGGCCGAAGGAATGTGCAATTTTTCTTGGCAGGAGCGGCGAATTGAAACCGGCGTGGTGTTTTTCGCTTCGGCACGGCTGCTCATGCCGTGTACGTGTTGCCTGTGGACCTTTGGCGGCTCGCTTGTGCGCGCAGGCTGCCTCGCCGATTGTTCGGCCGATGGAACCCTTCCTTCCTTCCGAGCGACACTGTGGACAGGTCTCCAAGGGCGAGCAGGTGGCACGTAGGCCACGGTAGCAACGGCGTCCGCTGTGAGTCACCCCCCCCTCTTTCAAGCGAGAAACGAGGGGGGCGGTCGCACAGGCCCCTCGCGCGCTCCGACCACAGAATACTTACGCACAGACACACAGTGGCCCACAGAGAGCGGGGCGCCCGCAGACTCCTTAACGACCTTCCCAAAAAAACAAAAGAAAGTCAAACTGGAACTGAACGAACTGTGGCCTCAGACATCGGACCGGCCAGCCACTCAGAAAAGGAGGAGGAGGAGGAGGGGGAGGAGAAGGAGGAGGAGGAGGAGGCAGCAGCAGCGCCGTTACGACAAAATCTGGCATTTCTGGCGCCGCCAGCGCCGTTACGACAAAAACTGGCATTTCCGGCACCGCCAGCGCCGTTACGACAAAAAGTTTGGGCCCCGACTGACATCGGCAACGCCATCGCGACAAGGCCCCAGAAGCCTACTCGAAGATCTCCTTGAGCTTATCGATCTTCGCCTGCAACTCTCGAGCCAATGACCCGCTCGCCTCCTGCCCCTGCTTCTCCTTGCCGCCGATGGCGACCAGGCAAGCGACCGCGGACGACCATGTGCAGCTTCACATAGTGCTCGTCGAAGTTCTTGCGGAACTTGCACAAGTAGATCTGGCCAATCAACTGGTCTGGTTTTTTCGATGGCACCGCGATGCGCACGAACGGTGGCCAACGCCTCCTTCGGGGCTTGGTGCTGCTCGTCGGTCGCGATGGCGTTGATGATCCGGCCCCATGACATAATCTGCTTGTGGCCTGCGTTCGACGTGTCCTCCGACTGCGCCTTGAGCTTCTGGATCCGCTCTTCGTAGCTGTTCATCTCGGTTCGCCCTGCTGCAATTGGGGCGAGATCCCTCTTGCATGTCACGGCCGTAAGAACAGCGGCACGCAACTCCCGGACGTCGAGGTCAAACTTGAGAGCCCACTGCGAAACAAGAGTGAGGATCTGGCGCTGCAACTTCGCGATGTCCTTCTCCTCTGCGTTGGACGGGCCACTGCGCTGCGACTTCGCGCAAGGGCCATCCTGCAATGCATTATCCATGAGAAGGAAAATCGGTGAAATGTGTCTGCACGTGCGTGTCGCGTGCTTCCAAACTGGCGCACTCTCGGCTACAAACTTTGCAAAGAAGACAATAAGGTTCAGGATCGATGACGACATGGTGGCATCGCAACGCCCGCGCGCGAATGGTGCAAGAACATGGTCACGCGCCGATCGTTTACTCGAGTATGCATTTTTGCACCACGGGCACTGGTTCGTGATAGCGGTGACTGTACCTGGATGTTTCTTTTGATGCCCTGGCTTCTACTGCAAGCCTTATGTCTGGACAAACCTGCAGCATCGTGATAGAATTCTCCACAAATCGTCCCACCAGGCATCCGCATGTCACACATTAAAAGAACTTGGTCCACGAGATCGTCGGTAGGATCGGGAAGTGGCGGGGGGAGTGCGGCGGGATCAGGATCCACATGTTGAACAACCGGCTGCGCGAGAGATTCCAATAACTCACATCTGAGAGCATCAATGTGGGCATGGCGAAACTTGTCCACGTGTACTGCGAAAACGGAAAATACCGCTCGCCCACCGCTCGGCGTAAGTCCGTCGCCGTTGAGATCCGAAAGAGAGCTTGCAAGTCAGCCCGAAAAACAACCATCCACTCGTGGGCCGCATCACAGAACCCACCAGCAGGGGACGCGAGATGCTCGGAATTTCATGGAGCACGCCCGAACATAGTTGCCAGCAGCTGCTCGCGGGCCTCCACGGCCCAAAGTCCAAGCAACACGCCGCCAGAACTGAAGCCGCCGAGTCTGCAGCTCAATGCGACAAGGAGCAAGCTGGATGTAGCGCCAAACTTCTCGAGCAGATAATGCAGCATACTTGGTCGTGCCATCTGTTTGTTCAACTCGCTCGCACGCCTGACCGCGCATAAGTTTACGAACCTTTGTCTGAGAGAACACATCCAGACGTCCATATTCTGTTTTGGTGAAGATGAAACACGCCAGACCAGACAGCAAAGGGGCATGCACCATGCACAGAAGCACAAGACAGATCGTCTCCTTTCTCTGGCACCGATACCAAAACTTCCCCATGGTGACCCACCCAAGTTCAGCAGCGCGGATCCTTCGAGAGATCCCAGGTCCAGCACGGCCAGCATGATGCAGGCGAGGGCCGAGGTATCTGGCGCGTGGAAGAATACGTCCGGCAACAGGATCCTGCTGGTATACCCGTCGTGCATAAGTATCAGCACGCCTCCCGCAAAAATGTATGATATGATATCGCCGGTTGTTCGGCCGATGGAACACAAGGTCTCACGGGCGAGGGGCGCGACTTCGAGGCGACGTGATAGCTTGCAATTTGCAACCAGCTGCGGCTTATATGCGTGCGTTGTTTGATGTTGGCTGTCGACCTCTAGCAGCCCAGATGCACGCGCAGGCTGCCCCCGGGGTCGCTTGACCGACGGAGTCCACGGTCTCGCGGGGCAGGGGGGGCCCATTGGAGCCCACGTGCTGGTTTTCAGCCAACGATTGTTGATGCAAGTGTTTTCGGTGCCCGATGACTGTGGGCATCTGGCGGCCTAGATGGGTGGGCGCGGCCGCCCGTGCTCGTTCGGCCGAACACATCGAAAGTCCAAGGCAGGGGGAACCGTCGGACCCGACGCGGCGACGATGGAGGGGCGGAAAGCAAGGACGAGAGGAAGATGGTGGATCAGGGCGAAGGAGGAATATACCATTACCCGCTGAACATTGCGCTCGAGGCAGGGATTGCGCCCAATGTGCGCATGGCGCCCACGTGAAGAACATCGCACCGAAGGAAAATGAACACTACGCGGGGAAAAGCAGGCATTGCGCCTTAATCACACCCCTGGGCATCGCGCCCCATGTGGGAAAGCCTTGCGCCCAGCGTTTTTGAGTACTACACTCCTCCTCCGAAAGCATTGCGCCCTTCTCCCCTGCGCGCACAGAAAGAACATGACGCCTGCTACTGCGGACCCCCCATTATCGTTCCCATCCTAAACCAGCATTGCGCCTTGAACGACAACTCTGGCTTCCATTTGAAGAGCACTGCGCCGCAGGGTATTTGAGTATTACAATCCATGGGCCAAAACGCGGCGCCCTGCCACTCTTACGCCCGAGCGCAAGAGAGCATCGCGCGATGTGGCTGCCAGGTATCCTCCTGTAGCTGCCTCTCCTCCAACAGCGCGGCTGGCATGGACCCGCTCGCGGGTGGCCTTCGCGGGGCTCCCTTGAACGAGGCTCTGGGAGAGCCCGGGTGGGGGCCCAAGAGGGCTTCAAGACGAGTCCAAGAAAGCCCCCAGAGCACTCGCGACACAATTGAGTTTGTTGCGGATGCTCTGGGGGGGGGCTTCTTGATGTCCTCATGGCGTTTTCCTGGAGCCCTCGCTGTGTCCTCTTAGCGCTCTGGGAGGATCCTGGGAGGAGCCCAAGGGGGGCTCCAAAAGGGCCGCAAGAAACTACCCAGAGCACCCGCAACAAAATCCATTTCGTTGCAGGTGCTCTGGGTGCCTCTTGGGAACCCTTTTGGAGGCTTCCTGTAGCCTTCGCAGAGCACTCGCAAGATTTCAAGACAGCCCCAGGAGGGGGACCCAAAAAGGCCCGAGTGTTCCAAGACGACCCCCGGAGTCCCCCCCCCTGAGCACCTCAAACAAATTTGATTTTGGCGCGGATGCCCTGGGTGGCCTTCTTGGGGTAATGTTGCAGGTCTTTTGAAGTCCTCGCAGGATCCTCGCGACCAGGAGTTCCGAAAACTCCGGACACACCAGAAATTTAGAATGGATGGAGGATAGACGGGAAACTGGGTGGAAGGAACCCCCGGAGGTCCCAGGAGGTTTTCCAGGTGCACCGATAGGGGGGGAGAGATGGGAGGGGGTGGAGGGGGAGGTGGAGGTGGAGGAGGAGGAGGAGGAGAAGGAGGAGGGGTAGCAGGAGGAGGAGGAGGAGGAGGAGGAAGAGGAGGAGAAGGAGGAGGAGGAGGAAAAGGTGATCAGGAATCGGGTCCAATGAGTTCGCAGACTTGGCGAACAGGAATTCCGAAAACTCGAAAACACCAGAATTTGGAAAGTCCCCAAAGTTTCCCAAACGTTCCAAACAACTTGAAAATTTCCGAAATCTGCGACTCGTCATATTTTTTCAGAAATTTTGAGGAAACGGGGAATCCAAAGCCCAGGCAACCATGAATCCTGAAAACTCTAAACTACCAGGAAATTGAAATGTTCAAAACAAATCGGGAAATTCCCAAAACTCAAAACCTAATGAACAGATCAAAAAGTTCAAAAAATCCAAAATTGTCAGAAGTGTTCATGGGCTGGGGAATCCGAAGCCCAGGCTGGCCCAGGCATACAGGAATTCCACAAACTCCGCACCACCTAGAATTTCAAAATTCAAAAAATGTCTCGAACTCCAAAACCCTTTGGACATGCCCATATTTTCTTTGAGTTCTCTAATTTCAAAACTTGCAAGCGCCAAGGAAACCGAAACCGAGGCGACCAGGAATCCCGAAAACCGCAAGAGAAATATGACAATGAGGAGGGTGGGAGATGAGGAAGAGGAGGAGGAGGAGGAGGAGACGGAGGAGGAGGAGGAGGAGGAGGAGGAGGAGGAGGAGGAGGAGGAGGAGGAGGAAGGTGGGGGCGGCGCGCCGCCGTGTCCCCACCCCCTGTCTGGTATGTGGTTGTGGTCGCCGGTGCCCCTCCCTCCCCCCTCCCTTCACCCCCCCCTCTCCCTTCCTCCCTCCCCCACTCCCTCCCTCCCTCCTCCCCCTCCCCCCCCACCCCCACCCCTCCCTCCCTCCCTCCCTCCCCCTGAAAAAGCCCAGGGGCACCCGAGCGGGTCACCACCCCCGTCACCAGGGGGGCACCCGGACTGGGCCTACTTATGGCAGTCCGCCTCTCTTCTAACTCTGACTTGCACTAGTTACAGGGGAGGCCCGGCAGGGGCAAGGGAGGACGAGGGAGAGGGGGGCGGGGAGCAGATGACGGGGAAAGGGGGTCGGTCGGGGCAGCCGCGGGGGACATTGTGCCCGAGGCCGGTCGCGCTGCCTTCCCCCCTCCTCTACAATTACTCAATATGAATACTACTCTCCCTCTTCCCCTGATGACGGTTTGAAAGTATTAGCCCCCCCCCGCGTACTGTTTTTTTACACACAGGATTCCCCGGAGTTGGGTTTTCGCTTGCATTTTTTTCCAAAATGCTGCTCTCGCTGAGGCGCCGGCCTCACTTTCGGGCCCCGCTCGTTCCGAATCGTGCTCCCGCTGCAGCGCTGGCCTTATTTCCGTGCTTCCGCTCGTTCCGACTCGTGCTCCCGCTGCAGCGCTGGCCTCATTTCCGCGCTTCCGCTCGTTCCGACTCGTGCTCCCGCTGCAGCGCTGGCGTCATTTCCCGTGCCATGCCACGGCATGCAATGCAATGCTAGGTTGATACTACGCTTTGCGGTGCTCTGCTACGCCATGCCATGCCGTGCTGTACAATGCATCGCGTACCCTTTCGGGATCATTGCTCTGCTCGACATCCGACTGTGCGAGTAGAGAGGGGATCTACGCCATGGTAAGGGATGGGAGGGATGGGTAGGATGTCAGATATGACGCGAGCGCACCTAGCTTGCCCCCCCCCCCTCCCTACCTCCCTCCTCCCTCCCCCCCTCTCCCTCCCTCCCTCTTCCCTCCCTCCCTCCCCCTCCGTCCCCCTCCCTCCCTCCCTCCCTCTCTTCCCTCCCTCCCTCCCCCCCTCTTCCCCCCCCTCCCCTCCCCTCCCTCTTCCCAGGACGGGCGGCCAGCGCGGAGGGGCCGCCGCCCGCTCGCGACGCCGCCGGGCGTGGGCCCCATGGAGCCGGCGGCCCCGCGGGGGCCGCCGGGCAGAGGAGGGAGGGAGGGAGGGAGGGAGGTGATGGTGATGGTGATGGCGATGGTGATGGTGGTGGTGATGATGATGATGATGCTGATGCTGATGCTGATGCTGATGCTGATGCTGATGCTGATGCTGATGCTGATGATGATGCTGATGATGATGCTGATGATGATGATGATGATGATGATGATGATGATGATGATGTTTTTCGCTACCACAAGACAGCGGGCCGATGATGGCGGGCATCAACAATCGATGATGAAGGCCTCCGCGGGATCATAATAAGTCCAGCGTGCGAGTTAAAACCTGCAGGGAAAGAGAAAGAGAGATAGAGAGTGATACCAAGAGAGAGAAACAAAACAACTAAACGATCAGCAACCGAGCCAGCGGCCTTGCTCAACGATACCAGCTTACCCCTTGGCCACAGGCGGGGCGGGGCAAGGCCGGCGGCGGTGCGAGTGCTTCCTCGGCAACCTGTGGCGCGCAGGATTAAGGGAAGGCAAACGGTGGTTCACTAGAGCCTCATGGATACCTGGTCGCTGCACCTATGTTGCAGTCCTCCCAAGAAGGCACTGTCAAAGGCCGGTGGGCGACCGCGAATAAAACCAGATTCGAACGAGCGACTGGGAGAAAGGCCGAGAGGCTTTCGGGGAATCGCTGTAGTGGCTCCGCAACCTTCTCTCAGCGGCGCAGGTAGCAAGAGAGCAAGAGAGGGCGGGCGACAAAGGAAAGCAGAGGCGGAGACGGAGCGGGAGGGACATCACCGAAAACCTGACCTGCGGAGCGCAGACTTTAGAACCACAAAAAAACACGCCATGGGCCACCCGCGGTCCTATCGCGCTGAGCCCCGAGAGCTTGTTGCCACATGCCCGCCGACTTCAGGCTGGCATCTTCTGGGGCGCGCGATCGACGGCCATCGTCCGAAGCGATCCAGGCCTGCAGAGAGACAGACGGACAGCGGCCAGCAAGAGAGAAAGCAGAGGCGGCAGAAACTCATGCTGGGTGCGTCAAAAGGGGGGCCGCGGCCACATAGCATCATCCACGGGCACCAGCTCAAGCCGCCTGGGCCTGGGGGCGACGCCGACCGTGAGTCCGCATCCTGGCTTCAAACCGATCGTCGGGGGTGGGGGCCGTCGAACCTTCGCGAAAGCTTGCCTGGACAAGCAGGAAGCGCGTCAAGCGTGCCAGCGCAGGTCAGTCGCCTATTCGGGAGAGGCGGCGAGGAAACCAAAACTAAACAACGACACCAAGACTCTTCGCTAGAAAACGGGGCGAGGCAAGGGCCGAAGGCTTAACTCAGTCGCCGAAATTCGGGACATACGGCATAATGCTCCCCAGAATCAGTAGCGCCGCCCCTTCCACAGTTCCAGCGACCTTGAGCAGGGCCACGGTGGAAACGAAGACTAGTGCAGACACCCTGAGCAACAACACGGAGAACTGCTAGGCCAAGGTAGCTCCTGGCAGGCAACGGGCAACCAGAACGATGCCTAAAATTGGGAGGCACTGACACCAGGAAACAATCTTACAACCCTCAGGTGGAAACAACGAATGGGGTGGATGGGAGGGGTGCGGGACCTCAAGCGGGCAATCAATTTCGTCCGAAATCAAGAAACTGGCAGAAAAGGAGACGCAGCACGGAATATGAGCTCCCCATGTCGAAACCAGCGAGAGAAATAATGCGTGCTGCCACCACGGATAGCAGATGCGGCCAGGGTGAAATCCATCCTGCGTCGTGAGATCCCAACAGCATGCGAACCTTCCCACACGCCATCGGGTGGCGTGCCAAGCGGACCTGAGTAGCGACTCCGATCCTTGCCAGATCAGGGGATTCCAGACTGAGCCCAAGATCCCGAAGCCGAATATACCTCGCGCAATTGAATGGGAAGCGGGGGCCAGCGAACAATTTCTGTCGTATGCTACCGTCGTATGGGGTAACTGCACGACGTACTGGGTATAACTGCGTAGCAACAACAATAACAACAACGAAGAACCGACATGGCAAACATCACATACGACCGTACTGTCATAGCGAGCCCGAGACGCATCTGGCGAATTGTAATACAGCGTTGATCGAAGTTCCGCAGAGCCGAATCCCAAGTCCCAAGCCACCCTCTACCCGTCAGGCCCAACCTGGATCCCAATGTAGCGAGCGTGCCGACTAAGCTGAATCGAAAAGGCCCCAAGTCCGGGTGTCTCCGAGAGGCGCTTAACTTGTCAATCCGTTCTGGAGGTGAGAGACAAACCACAGTGAATGAATTAGCACACGCACACGCACACTTACAAAGGTTGAGTCGCACCAATCCCTGCAGCAAACTTCTGCAACAAGGGTAACAGGAAAGGGAGTTCAAGCGCGAGGTCCCTGAACCCAAACCAGGGATCACAGTTAGCTGAAATGAGACGAGGAGCCGCAATGCGAGCCAACGAATACACAGATCAATTGCCAGGGCGAACGATAGCATGCTGGACGGGCCTCCTTCTTGATTGACTTCCCGAAAAAATCGGATGCTCCGATGACGCCTCCCGCCGAAACAGACAATCCCAGAGCTTTCAGAGTACAGTGTTTCAAAGTAGCCAGTAACCCAAGGATGGATCTGCAGAAGTACCAGGACCCGAAGAAGCCAGGGCATCGTCGTGCTCGGAAGCGCGGCCGCCAACCCAGTCAGGAACATCCAGGCCCGAGCATGAAATGCTGCACCCCCCGCCTATTGAGGCAAACCATGAGTACTCAGGGGCCTGTCGAAGCCAGCCGGGGCTGCGTACCTGAGGGGGCTGAAAGCCTGAGGAGGAGGAGGAGGAGGAGAAAGAGGAGGAGGAGGAGGAGGAGCAGCAAGAGAAGGAGGGGGAGGAGGAGGAGGAGGAGGAGGAGGAGGAGGAGGAGGAGGAGGAGGAGGGAGGACTAAAAGGAGAAGGAGGGAGGGCAACATGCGCGTTCTCCTTTCGTGGGGCGCCGTGGTGCTCAACGAGGTGGGCGGGAGCACAGGGGGGAGAGGTAATGATGATGAGGCGGGTGAACATGAGGATGACCATGGTGAACCCAATATGCATCAACGATGCTGCAGGACACCCTCCAGTCCAAAGTCCCCTGTTCTTGGGTCCCTACAGCGTCCCCTGCTCTTAAGTCTCTAAACGCCTTCTGCTTCACTCCATGAAGAGCCCCCTCTGCAAGGATAACACCCCCCTGGGCCATGGGCCTGCTATTCACGCGATGTCCTCGCCCAGCAAACAGAAGCTGCCGAATTAGCATCCGTCTAGCGAGTACAAGGATTGCGAACAACTCATCGAATGCAACGAGGGAGGTGTCCAGCGATATCCCCAGCGAGATCCTGGACTGGAGAACGAGAAAGTAATCGAGTTCAACGAGGTGTCCGGCGAGATCCCCAACGAGATCCCAGTTTGGAAATTTGGCCGCTCCACTTGTGTAAATGGTGCACAAGATGACGAACACTGAGATGTATAACGAGAGGGCGTCTTAGGCGGCAGCCCCGTTTCGACAAGGAGCCGCCATCCACGCAGCTAGCTGTTACATCTGTTTAAAGCACCAGGCCTATAGAAGGGAAAAAACCGAAAGCGGTAACTCCGCGCTGAGTGACGCCACCCTCCACCCTCCGGGCCGCATGGGGGACGCGGCGAGGTCGGGCGCTGAAGTTCGAGGAAGCGCTCGACGACAGCCCTGCAAAGGGCCCCCCCCCTTTCCGCGCAGATCTTGCGATTTGATTAAGATACATCTGGACGCGCGGTCGCCGCCGTCTCCATTGCGAAGAAAAGCCGCCCTCCATCCGTGCGATGTTGGAACAAACTTGCGCGCGATGTGAGATGCGTTAGCCAGCGTGGACCCCGCGCCGCCATTTCTTACAATCGACGCGCTGCTAATTACGTGTCGCTATCAATTTGGCGTTTTCCAGATGGTTCGATGCATGTGGCGTAGCTTACGAGGCGCAACGTAGTGTTACCAACTCTTGAATTGTCAGCTCCGCTGCTCGCGCAATCACCCCGCCCCCCCCCCCCCCCCCACACACGCGCTACTCGGTTTGCCAAACCCGCGCGGCAGCCACCGCGATGTTTGGCCAGGGTTGGCGCGCGCGCGCGAAGGCGCGCGCAGAGCGCCCGGCTGGTTTGGCGCAGTCGGTGAGGCCGCGATCGCGCCTACCGATGGCAAGTAACGCCCCAGCGCGCGTCAGACGTCGAGCTGGCGCTCGGGCGCTTCAATGCGGATCGATGGCTCGGGCGGGCGCGGCTTCGTCACGACGTCGACGACGGCGGCAAAGATGATGATATCAGCTGCGGCGGTGGCGATGATGGCGACGACGACGGCAAGGCCGACGACGGCGCCGACGCTGGTAATGCCGACCGATAAGGGTGATGTTGTCCATGTGCCACAGGTGAAGGTGCTTGAATGACGACGGCGGCAAGTGCGGCGACTGTCGATGACGGTGGCGCGATGCGGCGGCGCTGGCGAGGGCGATGCCAGGGGGGCGCGCGCGCGAAAATTCAAACATATCCAGGTAATTTTCAGTTGAAGGACACGCTTGTTTTTGGCCATAGGTTTTAAAAGGAGAAAACGCCATAAACATCAACTTTTGGCGTTCCGCGCGGAGTTTTTGGATCCGCGCTGGCCCCCCCCCCCCCCCTTCTAGCGCGCGGAGCGCGCCGGGGGCGGCGCCCCTGGCGCCGCCTGGGGGGCCCAGCGCGGACCCGAGAAACCCGCGCGGAAAGCCACAAGTTTATGTTTGTGGCGATTTTGTCCTCTTCTAGTCTTGTGCCCCGGCAAGGCCCCGGCAAGTCCCCGGCAAGTCCCTGGCAAGGTCCCGGCAAGGTCGGGTCAGAGATGCCGGAGTTCTGTTTCGGAGTCCAAGAGGGCTCCAGATCGGTCCAAGAGGGCCCCGAGAAGCTTTCTAGACGGTCCAAGAGAGGCCCGAGACGGCCAAAGATCGCCCGAAGACGCCCCAGATGGCCCCAAGACAGCCCAAGAGGCCTCCAAGACGCTCCAAGGGCCTTCCAAGAGGCCTCCGAAGAGGGCCCCAAGTTGCCAAAATCGTTGATTTTCATTGTTTTTTTCGATGTTTTTTTGCGTTCTGGCCTTTTCGCTTCCGGACGCTCCAAGAGGGCCCAAGAGGCCTTCAAGACTGCTCCAAGACGGCCCACGAGGCTCCCAAGACGGCCCCGGAGCGGCCCAAGAGCGCCCCCCAGACGGCCCAAGTGCTGCCCAAGGCGGACCAAGAGGCCCCAAGACGGGCCCAAGAGGGGCTCAAGAAGGGAACCGAGAACTGAAAAATCGAGCCCTCCGCCCCAGAAGGCGCCCAGGACCCCGAAAGAGGCCCCAAGAGACTCTCCAAGACACCCCCAAGACGCCCCAATAAGCTCCCGTGAGGCCCCAAGAGGACCAACAACGTCAGGCCCCAGGCCCCAAGAGGACCAACAAATACCGCCAAGAGCCCGCCGAAAGCCCCCCAAGAGACCGTCACGAGAGCTCAGGAGGCCCCCTGGAGGCCTCCCGAGTTCTCCAAGAGGCCTAAAAAGAGGCGCCAAGAGGCCCCAAACGGCCCCACCGAGGCTCCAAGAGGCCACGAACGCGCAAGCAAACGCCTGCGATGGCACAATACGGGCCGGCGGAATGAGCGAAGCGATTAATAATTTTCAGTTGAAGGGCGCGCTTGTTTTTGGCCATAGGTTTTAAAAGAAGAAAGCGCCATAAACATCAACTTTTGGCGTTCCGCGCGGAGTTCTTGGATCCGCGCTGGCCCCCCCCCCTTCTAGCGCGCGGAGCGCGCCGGGGGCGGCGCCCCTGGCGCCGCCTGGGGGGCCCAGCGCGGACCCGAGAAACCCGCGCGGAACGCCAAAAGTTTATGTTTGTGGCGTTTTTGTCCTCTTCTAGTCTTGTGCCCCGGCAAGGCCCCGGCAAGTCCCCGGCAAGTCCCCGGCAAGGTCCCGGCAAGCTCATTGCGTGCTTCGGGGACCGCGGGTTTGGGAAAGGTTTCCAACGCGCCCGCGCGGCGGCGCGCGCGCGCGTGGCCCAGCAACGCGGCCTTCTTGGCGGCTGGCATCCCCAGAGAAAATGCACGGCAACTCGGCGCGGCGCCGCGCGCCGCGCGCCGAGGCCTCTCGAAGCCCGAGGATCCTGCCGTCGGCGCGCGCGAGGGCCTCGCCGAAGTCGATGCTCTCGTCCCCAACGGCGCCCCCGGGAGTCTCGCGGAGAGTCTTGGGGAGGATCGCGTTCTCCGTCGCCACGGCAGCCGCGAGAGAGGAGGGTCGGCGCGAGAGGCGCGCGCGACCCCGCGCTGGGGCGGCGGCTTGCGCGAGGCCCATCGGTCTGGGGACCTCCCGCACCTCCAGAGGCAACGCGTGGTCCTGCAGCGGCCCCCTCCTACGGCCGTCGCCTCCGAGGACGGGCGGGGCGGGAGAAGCAGATGTGGAGAGAGAGAGAGAGAGAGGAACAACAACATAAGAATGCGAAAGCTATGAATAATAGTACTAATACTAATGCTATACGAATAGGCATAAGAAAAAGAAACATAAGACAAACAACAATCATAATACTAATGATAGTACTACTCATACGAATACTGATAACATGAAGATAATAACAACTAGTACTAATACTAATATCAACATTCATATAACAAAAACGACAGAAATTGGCATGAAGGACGCGGGTCCTTGGGGGCCACAGTTTCCCTGGACCCCAGGGCCTCCCTCCCGGGACCAGCTCTTCATCCTCAGCCACTTCCAGCCGGCCCTGGGGCCCTGGCCCGGGGAGGGCCCCTGGAGCCCGAAGACGGGGGGACAACTCAGGACTGCTTCTCTTCAAGGCCCGTCAGCTTCACACACAGACATAGGTGCACATATATATATATATATATATATATATATATATATATACATCGGGATATATATATATATATACATCGGGAGAAAGAGAGAGAGAGAGAGAGAGAGAAAAAAAAAAACACAAACACACAAATGATACAAAAACAACAAAAAATACAGAGAGAGAGAGAGACCGGGAAAGAGAGAAAAAGAGAGAGAGAGAGACCGTTAGAGAGAGAGAGAGAGAGAGCGAGCGATAGAGAGAGAGAGAGAGACAGCGAGGGAGAAAACAAAAACAACACAGACATTCCAGACGCTAGGATGCTCTAGGACCCCAGGCTGGCCACGCGCTCGCCCCAGGGGGCGCGAGGTCCAGACGGAGAGGGAACCAGGCCAGAAAGAGAGAGAGAGAGAGACGAACAAGAAACCGTGACAACAAAAAACAAGCCAGAGGAAGAGAGAAACAAACCAAAACAAAAACCAAAAACCTTGGCATCCGCCGATCTGATTTTGCCACTCCGCGGCCGAAACAAAAAGCTCCGACCGCTGGCCCGGGGGTATTTTCCGCCCCGGATCTGCTTTCGCTTGCCCCGCGGCGCGATGGTGGCCCCCGAGGGCCGAGGTCGAGGGAAAGCCGCCAGGACTACTAGAAAACAACTCTTCGGGGATCTGGACCTCACAACCCGGGTCTCCGGCGGCCGCTCGGGACGATCCTGGCCCCCCCCCCGGAACGCTCTCGGCGAGGCGCAGCTGCTGGGAGGCATGCCGAAGTCCGAGAACCTGCGACCGACGAAAGCCTCGCATCTCGGGGGCGCACCGCGTAGCCTGGGCCAGCCCACGGCCCGGTTCCGCAAGGGCCACGTCGCGAACGCGGGCCGGCCACGAGAAGCAGGTCCCAAGCCCGTGCCCGCGGAGGGCGGGGGAGGGAGGTCGGCCCCAGGTGGCTCCCCCAACCCGGGGTCGGCCAGAGGATCTCGGAGGGGATCGGCTGACCCCCGCTGGCGCTGACCTCCATTACCTCCTCCCCCTCCTCTCTCTCTTTCTCTTTCTCCTCCTCGTCCTCCTCGTCCTCCTCGTCCTCCTCGTCCTCCTAGTCCTCCTAGTCCTCCTCCTCCTCCTCCTCCTCGGTCGGTTGATCAAGTGGGTCTGGACATTCCAAGGCCAATCCCAGCGTGGCAGAGCAAGTATATATAGAGCGAGAGGGAGAGAGAGAGAGAGAGAGAGAGACAGAGAGAGAGAGAAGAAAAACAAGACAAAAAGTATGGAAAGAAAAGAGAGCAGTGCCCTCCTCCTCCTCCTCCTCCTCCTCCTCCTCCTCCTCCTCCTCCCCCCTCCTCCTCCCCCTTCCGTCCTATTTCCTCCCCTCCTTCCCCCATTCTCCTCTGCCACCCCTTTTCCTTATGAATAACTCCTCCCTGTCGCTCCCCGAGACGTGTTGGTAGGGCGAGCCAGACGTTTCGCCTGAGACCCCCTCACGATTTATGATCCTCAAGCGCAGCAGTGTGCAGCAGTTTCATGGATGGAGGGCGGGCCGTTTTCAAAATGTGGCTCTCGCCTTAGCGCCGCGCGCATTCGTTCTAGAGGTTTGCAAGAGCTTCGTGGATTGAGGGCGAGCCGTGTTCAAAATGTGGCTCGCGCCTTTGCGGCGTGCACATTCGTCTTCAACATTTGCACAACAAATTCCACATGTGGAGGGCGGGTCGTTAAAATATGGCTCTCGCCTTAGCGCCGAACACGTTCGTCTCAAAAGAGCCGCAAGACCTTCACGGATGGATGGCGGTTCCTTTTCAAAATGTGGCTCTCGCCTTCGCGCCGCGCACATTCGTCTTGCGAGTTTACAACTCGAAAGATTCTGATGGTTGACGTCCCAGAGACGGTGATTTGACACGATGTAGGACTGTTCAGGCGCAAACGTCACGTTGGTTCGCGGTGTTGAAGTCCCATAATTCTGGCACGGTTCAGGTCGTCAAGACGCAACAGTCACGTTCACTCGCGGCGTTGAAGTCCCAGGAATGGTGGTCTGGCATGGCTTAGGATTTTCAAACTGTTGTCATCCAGCGGGGCACTTCTCTCAACAAAAATCCTTGTAAGAACTTACAGCGTTGATGCGTCTTGGGTTTACGCTGGTCCTCCTCCTCCTCCTCATCATCATCTTCCTTTCCTTCGTTCCCACCACCTCCTCCTCATCCTTCTCCTCCTCCTATCCCTTTCTTCTTACCTCCTCCTCCTCCTCCTCCTCCTCCTCGTCCTCCTCCTCCTCCTCCTCCTCCTCTCCCTTCTTCCCCCCAACTCCTCCTCCTCCTCCTCCTCCTCCTCCTCCTCCTCTTCCTCCCACCTCCTCCTCCTCCTCCCACCTCCTCCCACCTCCTCCTCCCCCGAGCTTTCTTCTGCCGGCGCCGGCTCACGCCCCGGACAGCCGCCGCGCGGTGCCCTGGAAGGCGCTGAAGCCCGCGGGCGTCGGGCGGCCGCCAGGCTCGCGGGGCGCTGCGGCGTCGTCGGCTTCGCCGCCTCTCGCGGGGCGGCGATCGATCGATCGAGGACCGCGCGGGGGGGGAGGAGGAGGAGGAGGAGGAGGAGGAGGAGGAGGAGGAGGAGGAGGAGGAGGACCCAAACAAGAAGGAACGTCAACGGTACGGCGACGGGCGGCCTACACGACACGGAAGAACGGATCCGACACGCCAAAAAGGCGGCAAAACTCGAATCCGACCCGCGCCGAGCAGGGCTTACGAGCCCGAAGACGACTGCCAAAACTTGGCCTGCAAACGGGCCACGAGCGCATCCATTCGAGGATTCCGAATGATGGCAGCAGTGACGGAGGAGGAGGAGGAGACGTCCGCCCACCCAGCCGTCCCACCCACCAACCGCCGAAGGAGGTCGGACTCGAGAGGGGTCGGCGCCTGGAGGGTCTCCTCGCGCCGACGCGAGTGCGGGTGAAGCCCAGCCTCCAGGCGCCGTCGATCATACGCCCGCTGGGGCGTCAAGGCAGGGCGACAAGCCTTGAAGAGGGCGCCACTCGACCTCTCCTCTGCATAGGCCCCGCATTTACAGCAATACACTAGGACCTGATCGCGTGCTGTCCAGCACGCCCTCAGGACGTGGCCGCCCACCCCTTCACACTCACGCAACTTTACAAGGAGCGGAGGGGGGCCTGGGCACTGAGTGAGGGGGCGCTCGTCCTGCTCAGGGCAAGCCCCAAGGCACCGAGCACAACGCAACTTCCAACTCCCCACACGACACCACTCGTGCCACGACACAACACGCGTTATGCTCGGCACCTTGATCTTCTTAAAGGATGGGAGCGGGAAAGCAGGAAGGACCGCCGCCGCCACACGAATGGCGGCGCGGAGGCGTTTGACCATAAGCCCATGCAACTCCGAGGTGGCGGGAGGGGCACGGGGGTGGAGGGAAAGGGCATCCTTGGCTAACAAATCGGCCATCTGGTTGCCACGCGCGATCCTTTCCTCATCAGGTGGGAGCGCGGAGATGACATCTTCAGAGCGATGGGCACGGGTATGACTAACGTGCCCGATGTGTGTGTGCCCTGGATGCTGGAGCGCACCACGGCGCAGACCAGCAAAAACTTGGGATCCGTTAAGCTGGGCGGGGGCAGGCTTTTGAGTCAAGCGCACAGCGCCCAAACAATCGGAAAACGGCCTCGTGGTCCCTGGGCCCCGTTGGAAGATGGAAAGCATAGCTAGGGCAAGGTGTTCGGCGGACGGCGCCGTCTGGGGTAAGGACTCCCACACCACACCCTGCATCCTACATCGGACTTCGCACTGCTCAGAATTCTCCAGAAAGACCGCGGCATAAGCCGCTCGATTGAGACGGGCGAATTCAGTTCGAGTTGCACTGCCGTCAACACAAACATCACATCCCGCGCTGAGCTCCTGGAAGGTCTCCTGGGACACAGGGTTGCCCTGGGCATCCTGGAAGACAGGGAACAACTCAGAGGAGGGAGGAGGGAACTCGTCGGGGCGAGGTTGGAACACCAGGAGCCTGGACCACAGGAGATCTTCGGGCTCCTCGCGCGCATCAGCTGCAATCTCTGCCGACGTCGCCTCTTCCCTAGCGGCGGCAACAGCAGGGCAGCACCAGAGACGATGATGAATTGAATCTGGCTGGGGGCACAAGGGGCATAGACCTGTTGATTCAAAGCCATGCTGCACAAGGCGGTCCTCGGTCCACATGCCCCCAGCAAAGACAGAGGCTACAACATGCTTTTGCAGCGCCGAGAATTTCTTAGAACGGACAGCTTGGACAATCAAATCTGCGGCAACCTCCTGCCCCTGCCCCTGCGTTAGAGTGGCAGCAAAGCTACGGCCATGATGGCGAAGAATACTAGCATGCAACTGCTTGGCAAGCAAGGCAGGAGAGGTGAAAAACAAATCATGCTCTATCTGGTTGTCATCGAAGAAGGTCTTAAAGTTGGTGAACTTCCATCCTAGGCGATGCAAACACAACATGGCACGGTGAATGGGGCCAGCACTCTTATTCCACTGCGACTGCTGCAAGACTGGATACTTCACGGCTACAGCATCCCACGTCTTCTGCAAGAACCTCCACGAGAGCACAACACGATCAGGATGCACAATTGAGTTCCATACTGCCTTGGAATATTGAATGACGGGCGCCACTGCTACCTTCCACGCTGGGTCATCATACAGGAGCATACGAGCGGGTAGCGAGCCTCCTCGGAACGGGACGAGAGCACGTCGTAAAACCAACAACTCTCTCTCCGTCATGCCAGTGACGAGGGAACCGTACGTAGTCGCAGGGCGCACTCCAGATATATATATCTTGTGAAGTCTGGCCTTGCCCACAGAGAGCCGTCGTCGTAGCGAACGCAGGAAGCCAACACGTCTCTTCATAGCTCGAAACCGTTTCTTCATCCGACACGTAGCGCCAGGCGCAGCACGAGGACGAGCAGGAGCAAAGTCAGCACCGAGCGCAGTGGCAGAGGTCGTAGCAGCCGCTGAGCGAGAACCGATACGAGCAAGCCGTCGATCGAGGCCACGAACGACATCATTGGAAGACCCAAAGACCACCGCCTTGTCGTGGGCGAGGCCAACCTGGAGCTCCTCCCTATAAACGGTGACGAGGTCCTGGGCTGCCTCCACGAGGGCTGGTACGAGGTCTTGTCGGGGGCCCGTCATGGAAACGCAGTCGTCATCAACGTACACGCCGAGGTCCAAGCGGGGGTGCCGCGCCACGAAACCATCTAGGGCCCCGAGGAGGTAGATCTGCACGAAGGCGTCATTGAACACGTCGCCAGCTGGCAACCCAGAGCGGGCAAACTGCACAAGAGGACAGTGATGGGCTCCCAGTCGAACCAGGCGGGGCCCCCTCCAGAAGTTGAACAGGACCTTGACTAGGGGCCGCGGGAGCCCACACGCCAGCGCACGATCACGCAGGAGCTCCAAGTTAAACGACTCGTAGAACTTGAGGCCATCCCACAGAAACCCCGCCGTCTCTTGGTCGACAGCCTGGCCACGTTCAGCGCGGACCGCCGCAAGCCACACTGCCTCCTCAGCTCCCCTGCCTTTTCCAAAGGACCAGTACTTGCGGGAGGACGATTCCAGGAAGGGCTCCACAAGAGGGCGGCGTGCCTTTTCCCACACTCGCACAAAGGACGCGACGAGCAAAATTGGGCGGTAGCCGCCTTGCGGCTTCTCAAGCAGTGGAAAGAGGAGCCAGAGGAGCTGGGCAGGAAACAGGCCGAGGCGCTCCGAGCACGTGAAAATAATACTGAGCTGCACGAGCGCTGTGTCGCTGAGCATCTCGACATGCCGCGGGTGAAAGCCGTCTAGGCTTTGGGCCGTGGATTCCGAGAAGGTCCGAGCCGCCGCACGCAACTGCACACACGTGAGAGCGTCCAGAGCCTCACGATCGGGAATCCACGCCTCAGGAGGCTCCACCTCCGCATGCCAAAAACCTCCGAGCTTCACGGTCTCCTCCTGTACTAACTGACACGGCTCAGACGTAAACGACCCAGGGACCGAGGAGGAGACCGTGGGCTCCCACAGCTTCTTGATGCGTGTCAGGCGATGCATGCGCCTGGCCGAGCCGCTGAGCGCCAAGATGTGCCACTCCTTCCAGGAGCTGTCTCTGGCTTTGGAGTGCTCCGCCTGGACTTCATCACATTCCGTGGCGAGCTCCTCCGCGAGCGCAGCAGCAGTATCCCACCACTCGCTGTCCCCAGGCAAATGCGGAGACCATTGAGTGAGCAGGAGGCGTACTGACGCCAGCGAGCGGTCCAGGCGGGCGCACAAGCCCTCCCCCGCGTGCGGGACTCGCACCGCCAGGAGATGGTGAGCGCCTTCACCCGAGACCCAATCAACATCATCACGACGCGTGAGAGACAAAAACTCACTGAGCATACCGCACATCCATTGCCAACAGTTAGCCACCAGCGTGCCATCATCGGGCTCCTGTCGGCGATGGACGATAGGCTCCCAGACTGACTGCACGCGAGCTCCTCGCCACCCCGCACGGGTGGTGGGGAGATCGCAAACGTCAAGTAGCTCCTGCTCGGCAGCATTGGCAAAGAGAGACCACACTTCATTCATGAGAGCCCAGGCCTCCTGAGAGGAGCCATGCTCAGACAAAAACTGCAGCTTGGGCAGGAGGCGCTCTGACAACGCCCACGGGGGAGGGGGACGAGGACAGCCGATCGGGAGGTGGGTGGGGATTCGACTGTGACGTCGAAAGACCAACTGACGGACCTGAAGTGCATTAGCACGCAGTTCAAGCAAAACAGGACGGTGCGGTCTAACATGCCACGCACTGTCCACAGAGATGCTGGCAGTCAGGGTAGACAGAGCATGCCCTACAACGAAGAAGTCAATCGTGGACGTAGACGAACTGGTACGGCAGGTGATTGCAGCAGGTGCCATGATGACGGCCTTGACCTTCTGCACAAACCCCGTGGCCTCGACGGCGGCAGGTGAGTTGTTCCAATCTGCCGCAATGACCGTGAGCGGAGGCTGGATGATCTTGGCGCCGATCGCGCTGAGCATGGACAGATTCTTCTCACGCATGCCGTCATTGACATGGAAGTAGGCACACACGATGTTGAACGAGAAACCAGGTAGGTCAATGGTAACCTGTATGGCACGATGTGGCACAATAGCCTTGCACGCTGGGTCAGTCCATCGCAAGCCAAACCCGTCACGAACAAAAACTCCAACCCCAGCCGAGCACCTCTGCGTCGCGGGGTTGAAGGACGACTCACTGATGAGGAATCGCCAGCCCAGGGCGCGCACCGCGGCCAGGGACTGGGGCGCTGTGAGCTCGGACAAGCCAAGCTCCTGGGCACACACGATGACACTGGTAGTCGTGGTGAGCCGCTCACGTAGCGTGGACCACCCAGAGCCATTGAAAGTCTCGATGAACTGTGTCGCCGTCGATGTCGGCGGCAACTTCTTCCTGCAAATCGGGGGTATTGGTAGCCTCATACACGACAACGGCAGGCCACAGACCCGCGGGTGTACTGCACCATGGTGAGGATCACCCCCGCCGCTGCTTCTTGGTGACGAGGCCGAGGGACTTGAACAACTCCTGGAGCTCCCGTTTGTCACCAGCAAACTTGGTAGTGGAGATGACCTGGGAGATGCCTTCCTCGTCGACGTCAAGGTACACATCATCATCCTCAGGGACGGGAACCGATTCACCACAGTCGGTGCCCTCATCCCCGACGGTTGGGCCAGCGGAGGCTGCCTGGGCGGCAGCAGCAGCACGCACAGCCTCCTTGAACTTGTCAAAGACAGGCGACTCCACCATGGCCTTGAGGTCGGCGTCGGCCTCCAGCACGGTGGTCGGGAGGTCGGGCAGCACGAAGGAGGTAGCATCACTCCCTTCAGGGCGCAGGTCCTTAGGGCAAGACTCGCGCAGCTCCTCCTGGAGGGTAGCCACCAGGTCCTTGGCGGCCAGCACCTTGGCCCTGAGCTCACGGAGGTGCTCCTCGGCGGCCTCGACGACCTTGACCTGCGCACTGACGTCGGACTCGAGCTTCTGATGGCGCTTGATCGCATCCTGCAGCTTGTGCCCGAGGGTGGTGTGGCGTGCAAGTTGTGGCTTGGCATCATTCCGAGCCTTGCGCGCCGCGGCCAGAGACTGCTCGGCACTGACACGGCTGGGGACGTCAGCGCCCAAGCCAGACTTGGCGAACTGGGCAACGATACCTTCCCAGCGCTGTACCTCAAGATCGAGCGGATCGGGCGGAGGCGCAGGCTCGGGAGTGGGCACGGCCTGGGACTTCTGGAGGGCGGCGTACTTGCGCTTGAGCTCGGCGAGCTCACGGGCGATGCCACCATCCACACTGCCTGGCGGTCCTGCCGCCCACGCACTCCCAGCACGGCGGCGACCACCTGCAGCCCCAGGAGCATGAGACGGCCCACCGGCTTCCATCTGCTTGGCCGCCTTGCGCGCCTTGTCTGCGACAGACTGCGGGGCAGGGCGGCCGCATCGGCACCGAATGCGCGATGCATAGTTGGCGGACGCGCCGCAGGACGGGCAGCCCCAGAAGGGGCGGGTCGGTCCTGGCAGCACATCATGAGCGGGACTGGCCATCCACCTGTGCGGGGGTGGATGGGAGCGAAAGAAAAGGCTCGCAGGCGCGCTGCCGCTCCGAAGAATGGCACCTGCAAGGCGCGCGAGAAACCTCGCGAGCCCGAAGCGGCTAGGAGGAGGAGGAGGAGGAGGAGGAGGAGGAGGAGGAGGGCGACTCCTTCTCCTTCGTTCTCCTCCTGCCTCACTCCCTCGTCACGATCCGCCTCCGCCACTTCCTTCTTCCTGGCGGGATGTGGCGAGGAGTCCACGAGGATCCGCTGAGGTCCTCCGACGCCTGGAGCTATCCACCTTCTAGTCGGGGCCAATTCCGATTCGGAGCTATTTTTCAGACGCGAGAAGGGGGCAACGACAGACCTTTTGGTGGTTGTTTACTTCGACTAGCTATGGGATGTCTATGTTGCAGGCAACCATGCAAGCACAGCTATTTCAGGTCCTTCAGATCCGCCGCCCCTGTCGGCGTGTGTGAGAGACCTGTCAAACCCTTGCTGAATTTACCCATCCAATACAACGCTCTAGCCAGTTCCACACAACATCAAATCATCTAGCACAAGGAAACCCTCATTCTCTAGATCTCTTCCCCGCTGGAGAGGGGGGTCCCGGGGGGGGAGTTCCCCCCCCCCCCCCCCCCCCGATCCCCTCTCCGGTCTCGAGTAAAACGAAGGCATCCCCATTCTCCACCTCGTTCTCCTCCCTCCTCACCCTCCTCCTCCTCCTCCTCCTCCTCCTCCTCCTCCTCCTCCTCCTCCTCATCCCTCGTCGTCACCTCCGGCCCTCTTCCCTCTCGCTTTTACATTCCTCTCCTCTCCCCAAGAGGGCCTGAAGAGGAACTTTGCCAGCTACGCTCCAAGATGGTCCAAGAGGCTTCGAATATCGTCCAAAGGCGGACCAAGAAACCCCAAGCCCCATGCAAACCAGTCGGTTTGTTTGGCGGCCTCCCTGTGCACGTCTCTTTCGTCGCCGCGGGCATCTAAGCTTATTCGTATCGGACTCTGGTTAGAATCCCTTTGAACTGTTATGACAAGTTCTCTGCTGAGATCCTGAAGCCTGGACTGGCCAGCACGGCGTCCCACTGCCCCTCCCTTTCCATTCCTTCTCCTCCTCAATCTCCTCATTACCCCTGCATTCCCTCATCCCTTCCCTCCCAGCCCTTCATCGTTCCGTCGTTTCTGTTTCATATTCACGGAATGTCCCACGTAACTAAATATCTCTCAACTTCCTCTCACGGGATCTCCTCATAAACTCGCCCGTCCGGCAAGGATGACCTCCCCGTGAGAAGGAAGAGAAGGATGAGGAAGAGGGGGAGGGGCCAGGAGAGGAAGCAGAAGTGGAGTCGAAGGAGAAGGAGGAGGGGGGAAGATGAGGATGGAGGAGGGAGGGAGAGATGCATGAGGAGAGACAGCAGGAGGAGACGAGGGAGGTGGATGAGGAGGATGAGAGGAGGGAGAGGAAGGCGAGCCCCCGTGCCACATCTCAGCCGGACCTGATCTACCCTACTCGGCATCTGCTCATCCGCCACTGGACGTGGCAGTTCCGCCGCGAAGTGAGAGGAGGAAGAGAAGGCTGAGGGAGAGAATGACGCAAGAGGGGGGTGAGGACGAGCAGGAGGTGGAGGAGGAGGAGAAGGAGGAGGAGGCTGGACAAGGAGGAGGAGGAGGAGAAGGAGGAGGAGGTGGAGGAGGGGGGTGAAAGATGCACAGAAGTTTGCAGTGCTGGCGCGGCGACCCCGCAGGCCATCCCGCCCTGAGAAGAGAAAGGAGGAAGAGAAGAAAAAGGAAAAAGATGAGGAGGGGGAGGAGGAGGAGGAGGAGGAGGAGAAGGAGGAGAAGGAGGAGGAGGAGGAGGAGGACGGCGGAGAGACAGAGGAGCAGGAGGGGAAGGGTGGAGAGGGGAAGGGGAGACGGAGGGAGGAGGAGGAGGAGGAGCAGGAGGAGGAGGAGCAGGAGGAGGAGGAGGAGGAGGAGGAGGAGGAGGAAGCGACGAGCGCAGGGGGGGGATGGAGCTCCGCGAACGCCGCCGGGGGACTTGAGAGGAGGGCAAAGGGGAGGAGGCAAACAAGCAAGCAAAGGCCATGCACCCGGAAGGACGCGTCGGCAGACTCGAGGTTGCGCCGTTGGCAATCGAGTGGAAACATAAAGTGCATGTAGCATTCCAACTGAAAGCGGAGGAGGAAGGCGGAGGACGGAAAAGTAAAGGGTGGACTCTCCCTGTGTTTCGCTTGCTCATCTCGTCATCTTCCGTGATTCTCTCACCTGTCGGCGTCGGACTGAACCTGCCACGGCATCCACAAACATGGCTAGCACAGCAGCTTGCACGGGCAGCGAGCCGCGCGCCTGTGGTGCCATAGACAGCTCCACTGACCACCTCGGCCTGGTTCAGCAAGAACGCTTCGTCCGAGGAGAGGTTTGCCAAATGGTCCTTGCGCTTGGCGAAGAGACACATGCTTGCGACACGGAAGGTGCTTGATGGCAGCGGTAGAGGCGCGATTGCGAACAAGGCTTCCCACTTCGCTGCAAACCCGACCCCGAATCACCGAGACAAGGTCCTTTGGAATGTTGAGCAGAGCTCTTGGACCCACGTATAAGTATTCGCCACCGTGCCTTCAGCACCTAGCGGAGTGCCCCAAAGCTCCTACAATTCTGCAAACAACTGGTTCTGGGCTCTGAAAGGCCCCCAAACCCCCGGTTTCCTGGGCGCTGCCAAGGATTTCTGGGAGCTCCTGGGGGGTGTCGCGTGCGTCCTCCAGGAGAGCCCAGAATCGAATCGATCAGTCGGATCGGCGATCGACATGAATCGGATCGGCGGACATCGGCAACCGAGTCGGGAAGAGTCGAATCGGCAGAAACCGGCAGGTCAATATGCCTCCGTGCAGGAATCGGAGTCCAAATCGGAATCCGAGATCGAATCGAATCGGCATCGGAAGCCATCGACATCGAATCGAATCGGATCGGAGGAATCGAAGCGAGCCCCTGTCCTCTGGAAGAACCCTCTCGAGTGCCTCCAGAAGCGCCTCCGATGGCCCAGGAGGGCTGCACATCGGCCTCAGAGCCCTCCAAGATTTCACGATGGCCTCAAAGACTGCCCACAAAGGCTCCCAAAAGGCTCCCAGGAGGGCTCCGACAAGATCGCCACGAAGGCCCCAAGGAGCCGAACTCGTGGATGTCCGTCTGTTCTTGCCGAATATTGACCTTCTCGCGTTTTCGGGCTTCCTACGCTACACCACGGCCCAAGAGGCCCCCCAAAAGGCCCCAAGACGGCCCAAGCGGCTCCCGAGAGATCCCAAGACAGCTCAAGACGGCCCAAGAGGGCGCCACGGCCAAGGAGGCCCACCAAAGCCCCCGAGAACCCAAAGGCCCCCAAGAGGCCCAAGGAGGCCCACCAAGATGCCTCTAAGAGGCTCCCAGGAAGCGACCAAGAGGCCCCTCCTCCTCCTCCTCCGCCTTCTCCTCCTCTCCTCCTCCTCATCCTCCTGCCTCCTCCTCCTCCTCCTCCTCCTCTCTCCTCCTCCCCTCCCTCCTCCTCCTCCTCCGCCTCCCTCCCTCCTCCTCCTCCTCCCTCCTCTTTCCTCCTCCTCCTCCTCCCTTCCTCCCTCCTCTTCCTCCTCCTCCTCCTCCTCCTCCTTCTCCTCCTCCTCCTCCTCCTGATCTTCCCCGTCATCCTCCCCCAAGTGTTCCCCGCGAAGGGTTTCCACAACGGTTGGGGGAACACATGGTCTGGTGGGTTGGCAGAGCTCTGGCCACAACGCTCGGACACATGGGCCATTTCAAACTTCTTGCTCCCCCACGCGTTCCCCGAAGGCTTTCCAAACTGACTCCGGGAACAACCGGCCCGAGAGCTTGGCCAAGCTCTAGCCCAGCTGTCGGCCACATCGGCGCTTCCACAAGGGCAGGGGGCGGCGGTGATTCGCCGTAGGCGTCTTCGATACATACAAACACAAACGCATACATGGGGACGGACAGCAAGCCTTGCAACGAATGGTTACCACCCACGCCACGTAGCAAATTAAGTCTGAATGGTCACGAATCGTGAGTCAGAGAATGAAGCCATAACCACGAATCACCATGAACCATGAGACACGCTACTAAACACGACACCGCGAGAAACGAACCACAACGAAGCTGGACTCCCGCAACGAGCCGCGAACTGACAAGAACCGCAAGCTTAAAATTCGACAACAAATCATGACTCCCACCCCGAGCCAACACACGTCACGAAACCAGCGCCACAACCAATGAACTGACCACAGACTACAAACAACGTGGAAAAGACAAGAAGAGGAGGAGGCGGAGGAGGGAGAGGGAGAGGATGAGGAGGAGGGAGAGGGGAGGAGGAGGAGGAGGAGGGAGGAGGAGGAGGAGGAGGAGGAGGGAGGAGGAGGAGGAGGAGGGGATGAGGAGGAAGAGGAGGGAGAGGAGGAGGAGGAGGAGGAGGAGGAGGGAGGAGGAGGAGGAGGAGAGGAAGGAGGAGGAGGAGGGAGAGGAGGAGGAGCGGGGAGGAGAGGAGGAAGGAGGAGGAGGAGGGAGGGAGGAGGAGGAGGAGGAGGAGGAGGAGGAGCTGGGTGACGACGGCCGTACAGTGAGCTGCGAACCAGAGCCACCACGAAGCACGTCCCGCAAGCCCCACACGGACCCCGAGCCTCGAGCCTCCCACGGGCCAGATGGGCGGTCGACCCGCGAACCGCGAGCCACGAGTCAACCACGAGCTGCGAAGCGTGGGCCACTAGCCACCCCTCACGAAACGATGGCCACGCACAATACATCGCATGGGACAGCAATCACGAGCCAACCCGCGAGCCATCAAGCCCACGGGCCACCAGATGCCAAATTGGCAGGTCGACACACGAACAGCGAACGAACCACGGCCCGCGTACCACGAAGCTTTCACGAACCACGAGTGCGGTTTGAACTGCTATGTTCGGCGTACCCAGAAAACTCTCGGCGAGACGTTCATGGGATGTTCACGAGGCGGGTACCCCTCCAAGTTCTGTTCCCCAGGCCCTTAAAATGCAGGGGAGGGGGAGGGAAGGGGGAGAGGGAGGGTAATTGAGTGGATGGGAAGGGAAGGGAGCGGTGTGGAGCAGGATGGATTTCAATGAAGTGGATTGAAGTCGGCTGGAAAGAAGTGGAATGGAGGTGGGGGGTAGCGGGTGGGACGGAATGGAGTGGACGGAAAGGAAGAGGAGGGGGCGCTCTGGATGGAGGAGGGGGGGTGGGGCAGGCGCGCGGGGCAGAGAAGTCGACCGGAGCCGAGCACGCGAGAGGAGCGGGGGGAGGCGGAGGGGAGGGCGGGAAGGGAGGATAGGGGGAGGGGAGGGAGGGGGAGAGGAGGGGGAGGGGAGGGAAGGAGGGGATGGGGGGGGGGGGGGGGGGCGGGGGGGGGGGGGCCAGCACAGCGGAGGGGAAGGGAGCAGACTGGAATGGAGAGGGTTGGGGGCCGCAGCCGCCGCGCGCCGCCGGCGCGCCCGGGGTCCTTGTAGACGCCCCAGCACATGATGGCCGCCAGCAGCTCCACCAGGGGGCCCAGGACCAGCAAAGCGCGCACCGCGTTCACGTGCCACGGCGCCTTCGCCTGCGGGGAAGGAGGCGGAAGAAGAGGGAGAGCGCGGGGAGGAGAAGGAGGGGGAGGGGGAGGAGGAGGAGGAGAAGGAGGAGAAGGAGGAGGAGGAGAATGGAAAGGAAGTAGAGATGGAGAGAAAGAAAAAGAACGTAAAGGAGGATGAGGAGGAGGAAGAGAGAAGGAGGAGGAGAGTAGAAGGAGGAAGGAGGAGGAGAGTTAGGAGGATGGGCGGGGGGGCGGATGAGGATGAGGATGAGATGATGATATGAGAGGAGGAGGCGGTAGGAGGAGAGGAGGAAGAAGGGGAAGGGGAGGAGGGGAGGATAGGAGGTGAGGGGAGGAGGAGGAGGAGGGGGAGGATTGGGCGAGGGGGAGCAGGAGAGGAGGAGGGGAGGAAGGAGGATGGGAGGATGAGGAGACGATGAAGGAGGAGGAGGAGGAGGAGGAGGAGGAGGAGGAGGAGGAGAGA